>VXBQ01000632.1:318851-406611 GCA_013400175.1 Phainopepla nitens | reverse complement strand
CATGGAGCTTGGCGTGATTCATCAGCGGCAGCGGGGCGGCAGCGGGGTGCCGCGCTCCGCTCCCGCGTAGGCACTGCCGCGGCGGGGACAGCTCCGGCACCGCTCTGCCGCCCGCGCCGCCCTCCTCCTCCCTCCTCTTCCTCGCCGCCTCTCCTCTTCCCCCGCGGCTAGGCGACGATCCCGGGGGAGGCAAGATGGAAGAAATCCTGCGAAAGCTGCAGAAGGAGGCGTCGGGGAGCAAGCACAGGGCCATCAAGGAGAGCTGCACCTGGGCCATCGGTAAGGGGCGCGGGCAGGAGCGCCGGGCCGCCCGCGGGGGAGCGGAGCGGGGCAGGAGCCGCCGATGGAAAGGTTTTGTAACGGAGGGGGTAGGGAGACCTCAGCAAACTTGTTCTGCGCCGGCCGCTGAGCCTCCAGCGGCTGGGAAGGGAGCGGAGCACCTGGGCCGTTCGAAATGCCCGGGAGCTCCGCGCTGCTGGAAGGGGCCGTGGCACCTGCTGCCGGTCCCAGAGAGCATCCGCGTCCCTCGCCTTCCCCACCGCCTGGATCTGTGTCGTGGCTCTTGCGAGGCACATGTACGGGTATCAGTTGCTGTCAGTTTCCGTCTGTTTTGGAGGTGCTGTCTTTTCCTTTAAAGGCCCGCTCCCTCCCTTAAATCATTGTAAAAAACATGCAGTACAGTTTTTCGCTGGCTTATGTTCGGCAATCTATTTTAAAAGCTAGAAGTTTTGTTTTACAGGATTACATGAGCTTTGCCATATAATGATCAGTATAATGAGTTAGTCTTTCAAGGGAGTACAAGCTTAGGTACATTTCAGTATCCACCCATTTTCAGAGATTGTGGCTCAAAGTGGTTTTTGACACTAACAACCTGGAACACTGATCATCAACACCCTTAACTTAAATGAAGATAACTGGGATGTTTTCAATTGCTTTAAATTTTTGTTTTTCATCCATACGAAGCTACAACATTCTGTGGTAGATCAGACCTGTTGCTGTCTCATTACTGGCCTTTCATCTTGATGTTGCATGGGTTGCTTCATTAATCGTGTGTTAGTCTTGCATGGAAGCCGTGCAAGTATCCTCTATACGGTTCCAGTTTTTGTGGATGTGCTGCAGAAGTGATGATAAGTGAAAGGGAAAAGACGGTACTCGATGCCTTCTCATTGGGCATGCAATGTCCTGACAGATTTATGCAAAGCTTTGGCAACTCAGAGCAGCAGTGGTTATTGTTCTGTCAGGTGGAGTAGGTGTAAACTTTAGGATCATTGGCTCAGAGACTGTAGCCAGTTGTATTAACTGTGGTTGAACTCAGAAGTTTATTTTAAAAGCCCTGTTGTTTCCTTTAATTGTTCAGAAACCTTGGATTCTCCCGATGCTACTATCAAGATACCTCCATATCAGCTGAGGTAAGAGCATTGAACTTGAGTTCTGTAGAGCTTGTTAGTATCTGTAAATTTAAAGCAAAAATTTTGAATTAAAAGTGAGGTAGACAGAGGAGTGGGCTGCATCTATGTGATTTTTATAGTTTGTAGATATACATGTATAGCTGGTAGTAGTAGATAATTTTCTGATAGCCTTTGGCCCTGAATGAAATGTAAGGAAATGTGTTAAATGGTCATGAGTATGTATAGTGGTGACATCGGTCAGAAAGGAGGGCTCTCTTATGGTCTAAAGAGTTTCCCTGCTGAATTCCATCTTTCAGTAGAAGCAATGATGCTTCTTACACAACTGTGCTTGTGGTCTTTTAAATCTAAATCAGGATTTGTTACTGAAAATAAATATTCCAGGAACTGAAAAGTTATATCGTCATATAGCTAGGACACTGACTAGGAACTAAAATTCTATGCTTACTTCTTCCTTTAGCCTGCTAGATTATCTTGTGTGAGCCTTCTTCCTACTTTCCACCTCCATTTGTACACATAAAATGGGAGAGGAGGCATGGCCCTTATTTGTCTGGCTATTTAAAATCTCGTTTTGGAAATTGTCATTGTTATGGAGTAGGTAAATAGGCAAAATTATTCACTGTCCTTTCTGACAGAACCATTAGGAATCATCAAAGGAAACTAGCACTGTGTAAAACAGAACTAGCACATTCTTTCACACAGCTTGATAGTTAAGATGTGAAATGCTTTGCCTTATTAGAGGATGTAATAGATGCTGAAAGATTGCATGCGTGCAAAAACCACCTCCACAAATCCATGGAAGAAATTGATTGAAATCTATTAGATGCACAGGTACTGTTCTTATTCAGAAGTACTTTAATCAGACGTGACTGAGTTTATAAATGAGTATGTAGAAATGTTGCTGTATGTTTGGCCTGTCCTTTGGTGCTCTTAGATATCCACTGTGAGCTGCTGACAGAGGGGACATTTTTTTGCTAGAATATTACTCTCCTGGTAGTGTTTTTATCACCTCATTATTCCCTGCTGCTCCTTTCATATATGCTTAGCAAGGAAAGTTAGGGATTGAAGAGCTAGCTATTCCAGAGCAGTCACCAAACACAGAAAGAATAGGAGCAGTTCTTTTGCCACTCTAAAATCCTGTCAGTTGCAGTCCACAAAAGGCCTCAAATCAAATGAGGGATGGATGTAGCAGAGGTCTGACATGACCAGTGCCAGACACAATGCAATTCCAGCACAGGATGGAAACAGCTGGATGACTAATTCTCAACAGGTCCATTAGAATTATGTTTGCTTGACACTGTGGCTGGAGAAAACTTGGCTCTTCAGCTTCCCATTTATCAGTCTCTATCTTTAATATTGTGTTTGGTCTCTGCCTTTAAGTGCTTTTGTCATTCCCTATGAATTGGTTAGCTAGCTGTTACCGCATTTCTTCCTTTTTCACTTGCCTACTACCTCTTTACAGAGAGGCCTTTTTCTCTTCTTCCTCCAGTGTTCTTAATGATGTATTTGTTTAGTTGGGATGTTTTTTCCACTGTAAATCCCAGTCTTTTTAAATAAAGCTAATACCTTTGCAGGTGTAGCTATGATTAAATAAGCTCTTCATGTTAGACTTGTCAGTAGCAATGCACTCATTATTACTGGATGTTTTGGAAAATGAAAGGTACACAAGAGGATTTGAACAAAAGATTTTGTTGTGGGGTCCTTGGTAAGGCTCAGCCACACAGCCTTAGGTAGAGTGGGAGATGTTGCTAAACTTACCCTTCACTCTCTGATAATAAGCTACTGCCAGGTTCCAGATCAGCACACTGGGCCACATCTTGGCCTGGACTTCACCTACACAACATGCAGAAGTTCTTTGCTTGGTATTTGTTAAAAAGTAGCATTATGATGGCTTGGTTCCTAACACTGGAAAATAATAGCCTTGAAAGTAGAGCAATGACTGTGACCAGAAACACAGCCAAGATACAGGATGGAGATGTCCTGGCCGTGCCTCTTTTCTGCTTTCATCTTACATCAGGTGCAGGTTGTATCAGGTGCTGTAACACAGACCAGCCTCTGGCTGCTCCTCCAATTGGAATCTTAATCCACACTTCACACTTAAGTTCTTTTCTTTCTAGAACTGAAGAATGAAGGTTGCTCACAAGGATGAGAATGTGTAAACTGTGTACTCACTTCTCTTATACTTACAAAATAAAAAAGCCATTTCCTGCATCTGACACCCCAGTTCTAGATGAGTAGAGGTTCTTTGTAAAGTTGCCTTTTGTATAATTGTGGTCCTAGTGTGAGAATGGGGAGGACAAGGTATCTCTGCTTTTCCTCAGACTGTGACCATTTGAGTTCAAGGGGTTTTTGATATGTATATATGTGTTATATCGGCTACATACTTACATCCACTGTAGTATTGGGGTAGATGACCTCTGTGTTCTGTCTTGTTCCTGACCTATCCATAGTTTCATCTTGTGTTGGACCTGTGTTGCTGAACATGAGGCAGACCACATTACAGTTTCCTGATGTCTGTGCAATTAATTGGGGGCTTCAGCTGTAGCATTTGCATGGGAGCTGTTTCCAGCAGTTGTCTGGTAGCAGTTTAGACAGCACATGCCTGCTATGTTTGGGAGCATCTTTTGCCCCAAGGGGGGTCCCAGTGACTGACCATCCAGGCTGGAATGTAGTTCTTTAATTAGTTTGATAGAGATCTGTTTGGTATATCTTCAGGGAGCTAGATGAGACTATTTTGCTGTTCAGCTTCCTTTGATGTTAATTTGACTTAGGAATTCAAATCCCTGTTAGTGACCTGGCATGTTGATTCTAGTGAGGGGCATTATTTAAGTGTCTCACTTCCTAAAGAAACACAAATCTCCAACAATTACAGAGTTTCCTATGGAGTCTTGTCAGCTCTGCCTTGAGATAGGAATATGTGTGTGATTTTTTCAGTACTTTTAACTTGTGATGAGAGTATTGGGCAAGGGTGTGAGATACTAACAAAGATTAAATGGATCAAGATGGAAATGGCCTTAAGTCAGTTCAAGGCTTTGCTGTAGATGTTCCATGAATTCTTGAGAAGGGAGAGTTACCAATAACCCATTGGGAACTGGCCTCTTGTTACCTGTCTAGTACGATGATATTTGTCTCTGAACAGGAATTGTGGAAGTTGGATATATACTAAGTGCTTAAGGAGGCTTGGTGGCTGACTTATAAATAATGAATGAGATAAGAGAAATTGATGTGCTTGTGTTTTAATTGGTGAATTGATCACGTGGAAAATAGCTTAAGAGACCTTAATGTTGTCTGCCAGCAAACAGTTGTTTGCTACTCAGCTAGGCTATATTCACGTCAGTATTTTCAAGATGGCAAATTCTCCCCTAAGGCCAGCACTGTACAGTGAACAAGGCTCTTTTCTTGGCTTGTTGTGATTTTAGAGGCTGAAATATGAGCTATAAAAGGTAACAGAACAGACACAAGAAAATGAGCTTTGGAAAAGAATGTTTGATTGGAGCAGTTTAATACTCATGAGGATTATCTATATATCAGAGAATAAAATAAGAGGCTAGACAGCAGTTGCCAGTGACATAGTGCTTTGAAAAAACTTGGGATTGCCAGAGTTTCTTGGAATGCATTATGTCTTTAAGTCGTGCCTTATAGGGTGTGTAAAATTTAGTGACTTGCTATCAGCACAGATGTTGCTGGAAAGAAGAGATTGGTTAGGACTTCTGAGGGGGCTTTCTCTTTGGAAGAAATGTGAATTGGATTGCATGGCCAGGTTTTGGTAGCAGCAGGGCTACAGGGGTGGCTTCTGTGAGAAGCTGCTAGAAGCTTCCCCCATGTACAGTAGAGCCAATGTCAACTGGCTTCAAGACTGAAGTGCTCCTGGCCAAATCCGGGCCAGTCAGAAATGGTGACAACCCCTCTGTCATAATAAATTTAAGAAGAAGGAAAAAAGTTGTTTGGCAGATGTAATTGCTTCCAGAGAAGAGTGAGGTGAGAATATGTGAGAGGAACAACTCTGCAGACTCCAAGGGCAGTGAAGAAGAAGGAAAGGTGCTCCATGTGCCTGAGCTCAGATTCCCCTGAAGTCCATGGTGCAGACCATGGAGAAGCAGCTGTGCCCCTGCACCCCATGGAGGTCCATGGGGGCGTGAGAGGAACAACTCTGCAGACTCCAAGGGCAGTGAAGAAGAAGGAAAGGTGCTCCATGTGCCTGAGCTCAGATTTCCCTGAAGTCCATGGTGCAGACCATGGAGAAGCAGCTGTGCCCCTGCACCCCATGGAGGTCCATGGGGGCACAGAGATCCACCTGCAGCCTGTGGAGGAGACTCACACTGGAGCAGGTGGACGACTGACAGGAGGCTTGAGCCTGTGGGAGGCCCGTGCTGGAGCAGGTTCCTGGCAGGTACCTGTGGACTCATGAACAGAGGAGCCCTTGCTAGAGCAGGTTTCCTGGTAGGACTTGCATCCTTGTGGAGGACCAACATTGAAACAGGCTGTGACTCCTTTCCCTAAGCAGTGGCTGGAACAATGTGTGATGAACTGACCATAACCCACATTCCCTGCCTCCCTGTGTCGCCAGGTGGGAGGAGTGAGGGGGAAGGTGTTTAGGTCTTACTTTACTTCCCATTATCCTGTTCTGGTTTTGGTAATAATAAATTCAATCCGTATCTCTAATTTGAGTCAGTTTTGCCTGCGGCAGTATCTGGAGAGTGATCTCTTTCTGTCCATATCTCAAACCATGAACCATCATTATATTTTCTCTCTGCTGTCCAGATGTGGAAGGGAGTGACAAAGTGGCTTTGGTGAGAGCCTAGCATCCAGTCAGGGTCAACTCACTAAAATCCCTCTTATATTTTGCATTGACCTTTTAAAAGTGATCTGTATTTCTGGAGATTACAGCTGGAAAGTCAGAAGTCAGTGAGGAGCAAGGTCCTGTGTAATAACCAGTTCATGTCCAGTTCTGTCTCTTCCTGCTTGTGTCCCAGTACTAATCATGTTGGTCTTAGCTTTTGAGGGCAGTTTGTGAACTTCTTCTACAATCATGGACATTTGGGGATGAAAGTGGTAGTTCTACAGTTATACTCTTTTTTTTTTTATATATCTCTGGATTAGCATCTGACATACTTCTTGAGAAGTATGCAATTTATAAGCTCTTAAATAAAACAACATGCTCTCTCATTTTACCTCACATGTGCTCAACAAATAATAAAGGCAGTAATTGTGGTGTGATCATCACCAAACAAACAATGCTATAGAGGCTTTCAATCCGCTTACCTTTGCAGGTAATTCATCCACTTACAGAATCTTGAGTCTTGGGATGCGTTTCACTTTCTCTATTGTGAAGAAATGTTTGTGATGTCATCGTTTTTTTCGCCTCTCATCTCTTAATTTTGTTCATGTTTTCTGTTAATTTCTTTCTACTGGGAGAGAGTGGCTAGGAAAGCTGATATATACATAGCAGACCCTCTGAACAGAAGTAAGGAGTGGAGGGGGAGGAATGGTTGTCTCTGAGGGTTTTTTCTGGGGGGTGATTTTAGCCTATCTCTCTCTCTTTTACTCTTTTTTAAAAACAATTTGTTTCCTGCTCTTTCTGCCACAACCACCTGGTATTAGGTGCTCCTGTGCTTTCTTCCTGGATGTGATTGCTGGATGTGACTCACGCTGCTCAACCATTACATGGTCACTATCTGCCATTCAGCAAGTGAATTATGAGTTCCCTGGCTGGCAGATGGCCAAGAAGAGATTATAGTGACAGTGTGGATTACTGACCTGCAGCTCCCATGTTGGCAGTTTACAGCCTGGATCCAGACTTCTGGGGGCACTTATGTAGTCCATTTGGTATTTTGGATGGTGTATATGCACTGGTCTTGATTTAAAATTTTGCATTCTCAGTTCTAATGTTGAGGAGTAGATGAGGGAAGGAAATTACTGTTTAGAAAGGCAATGTGCCACTGATACAGTATTTGGATCAATCTGCATGTTTAATCTGGGATATGTAAGTGGCCCTATTTCTTGTCTAATGGGCAGGTATATTTTTCTCAGCAAAACTGTTCTCAGCATCTGTTCTGGGGTCCAAAAAGATGGTAGTGTTGGGGAGGAAAGGGAAAGGGATATATGTAGGGTCAGTCTTAGGAGTCCTTGAAGACCTGTTACCTGGGGTTGTGACTCTTGAATGTATCAAGCAAAGTTTAGCATTGTTATGCAAAAAGACACATGATTTCTGTTACTCTTATTTCTGACTTTGAGTGACGGATTTTTTTTGTTGTTTTAGTAGTGTTTTGTTTTTTTTTTTTTTTTAAAGAGCAGTGCTTACTCTTTCTGAAGCTATCTTTCTGCCTTTCCTGGTGTTCTTTGTATTAGTGAACCGTAGTAATCACCACTGCCTTGGGTCTTTGTTCCTTTTATAGACTCTTCTAAAAATTCTATTTTTGTGACAAAAGTCCACAGTGAACTAGTCTTGGCTGAGGTGAAGTAATTTTCATCATGGGAGCTGGTAGAATGGGAGTAGGGAGAGCTGAGTGGGGCTGAGGATGAGAGCAGCCATAGTTCTAACTGTTTGTCTGACTTCTAACAACAAATGCAACAGAAATATTGACCTGAGGGTCTAAGGATGATAATGGGATAGCAGTGTGTGTGTTTGTTTTAAACATTGGATCACTTTCAGTGCTTGCAGAAGAGAAGAAAATGAGAACATCATGAGGCTTTTGATAATTGCCTTAGAGAATGAAATATGGTTGGGAGCGGGAAGAGAGGTGGCACTGAAATTGAGAGAACTGTTTTCCTGCTAAATGGTGCTAAATGGTACTCTGGTCTTTGTGTGATGCTGTACAAGTCATGACTTTTCTTTGTTTTGAAAATGAAGGGGTGAGTGGGAATAATGAAAGTCTTCTCTCACATTTCCTTTATTTACATTCCATGAAAAGTAACAAAGCTGCAGGAAATTCACTACCTTTCATTTCCTTGAATGTTTGCTTGCTTAAGAAACTGAACATGCTGAAGTGCAGTGAGTATAAAATTAGGTAAAGCTTTGCAAGCATGGGGATATTTTTAGCAACCATCCCTTAGGTCAGTCAAGATTTAGCACTGAACTGCTGTGAAATTTGAATGGCAGGCACTGCAGATTACAGCATTGACCTTCAAAATGTAACTAGTAATGACCAGAAGTACGCCTCATTCTCCCATTTCTTCATCTTATTTCTGTAACTCACAGCTGCAGTGGAGAAAATAAGGTAATTTGCAGGATGTCCGTGTGATAGTACCTCTGTGTCTTTTTCTTCTGCTCTCTCAGTCCTACCTTCTCCCAGCATAACTTCTCCTGATAGAAGCTTAATTCTCATAAAACACTTCATCTGTTTTTTTTGCTTAAAATTTGAAACAAAAATGCTTTCACTAAACAAATCTTTAGTTTCCTTTCCAGACTTTGCAAATATAGGGAAGAGAGGTTTCATGGACTAGTTTGATAAGCTTTCAAAATTGTAGGCTGAGCAAGTCCAGCTTGTCACCTCATCTTCATACTCTAATTCAAATCATAATCAACAAAATCACCTAAAGGCTGCAGATTGCTTTATGATTAAGACCTGGTGAGTTTTACATGTGTCATCAAGTTCCTTAAGAGCAGAGTTTGTAAGTGACTATGATACCTTGTGCACAAAGGACAAATATCTGTGGGGGTGGATGTTCTAGGGAAAGCAATGATAAGGTATCAGAGAGAAATTACACAGAGCTTGGAGACTGGAAGCATCTGCTTATTATTTTGGCCTTGTCCACCTTACTTTAATATTGTGTAGAATCTTTTGCTCTCTCTCTTCCTCTCCTTTCACGTAAAGGTGTGCCTTGTGCTTATGGTTTTTTTTGTTCTGTTTTGTTTTCATCTTGACAACAAGTTCCTATCTAGGAACTTTGTGTTTCTGTTAAAATCAAGATATTATTAGCTAGTACAGCAAGGAGGCAAATGACCTCAGAAGTGCTCTCCAGCTGAGTGACTGTGCTGAGCTACTTAATTACGTTTGTATGAATTCTGTGGTCTTGGCTGCACTGGGTTGGTTGGAAGATTAAATTGCTCACTTTTGCCTTTCCCATGAGTAGAGCTATGCTACTTCTGTAGTGGCAAATTCATTTATCTTAGAAAGGATGTAAATAAAAGATATTATAAATACCACTATGTCACTTCTTTAATACCAAGCAGTTTTAAATTGCAATCTTATTCAAGATTCCAGGTTGAAAAACAGAATTATTAAAGTTCCAGTTAGGAAAACTGTGTGAAATTACATTTAGGCAGTATTCTGCACTCTTTTTCCCCTGTGTCATTAAACGTCCTCTGATAAGCAACTCATATTTCCCTGCAAAGGCAGACTTATTTAACTGTTGGATGAAGACTTTTTGTCTGGGTTTGAAAAGCAAGAGGATTGAAGGGAAGAGGGAATACATGAAAAAAGAGAGGAAGGAAAAATTAAATACTGAGTTGGATGGAACTTTGAGAGGGAGCTGATGTCAGCAGCTGAGGTGAGAAAATCAGATATGGAAAGAAAAGGAGCGTTAACCTTAAGTCAGAGGAGAAGAAACCTTTCCATTGTAACTGGATAAAAGCAGAGTTTTGCATTCTGTAGGAAAGAAAATAATGAGATTTAAAAAAAAAAAAATAAGATGCAAGTGTGAGGCAGAAAAATGAAAATGCCTTCAGCCAGAAATTAAAATTTCTTTAGTTATTAGTAAAGTTGGAGCTCACCTGATACGTGCAAATATATGAGGCAAAACTCATGATATGAGAAATATGCCCACAAGTTTCTCTGTGCTTGTTTGTAACTGGAGTAAAATCCTGGCCCTGTTGATGCAAATCGGCATTTATATCTATGTAGTTTGGAAACAGTCTCCCAACTGTTTTGTTGGGTTTTTTTCCCAGGACCTGTAAACTGCAACACTGAGTGCTTGTTCATTCTTACATAGCACAGTAGCACCAGAGTTGTCTAACAGTGCATTATCATCTTGTAGTGGCACAGTGTCATAAAAATAATTTGTTGTTCTAATTTTTTTTTTTGAAAAGGAGGGTTCTAACTGGAAGGCTTCAGATTTTGTCTTTTATCCTATTGCTCTACTATGTCTCTGAGTACTATTGACAGACTTGTACTTGCACAGAGGTATAAATTTTAGTGCTGGAGGGGTCTGTTGTAATCATCTGGTTTGACCTGCATTGTGGAGGTGGGAAAACTTACCCTATATATACATATATATACTGTGGATTCCAAACCTCTCTCCAACCTGAGCTTGACTGTCATCCTCTTTGTAAGTGGGATGATCATATTTCTGCAGTAATCATTTCTCTAGAACGTGAGCAAGGACTTAAATCTTCCTTCTTCTTGAAGAGCTATTACTTGAAAAACGATGAATTTATTCCCTGTTCCTTGTCCAGGTTTTAAATACTTCCATTATGCCTGAACTTCTTGGTGGAATCTTTTATCAACATTCTCTAAACTAGTATATGAAAAAAGATTTATGTTTCTACTTTTATATGTACATGTGTTCATATATACAATACTAGAACTTGTTTTATGTAAATTAAATCATATTCCTTTTTGTGCAAGGACTGTGTTTGCTTCTGTTTGGTTTACCTAAGGGTGGCAGCTGTGGGTACTTGCAGAATTCTGAGAATTTGTCTCTACCAACTATTTTCTTATCATGGGCCAACTCTTCTGCTTGAGTAAGTGGTGC
Organism: Phainopepla nitens; assembly: GCA_013400175.1. Taxonomy (NCBI): domain Eukaryota; kingdom Metazoa; phylum Chordata; class Aves; order Passeriformes; family Bombycillidae; genus Phainopepla; species Phainopepla nitens. Next base: position 395,512 of record VXBQ01000632.1, on the reverse strand, counting down.
TAATAATATTACACTGTGCTACTCTGTTCTTTTTAAGCAGCCAAGACTGAGAAAATCTTTTCAATCATTGGTTACTCTGACTAAAAAATGTCAGACTTTGGCTATGACCGTTGTCCTGCCTAATAAACAGTGTATCAGAAAATGGCAACGGTGGTGAATCAAATTCTTTTCTGTTCTTTGACTGGACTGTGAATTATTCTATGAAATGCAAACTGCTTGCTGATAAGGCCTGGAGGTTCTGAATTTTGCTTCTCCTATGTAATTTTCAGCAGGAAGATAATGCAGAGACCTGTCTTATTTTTAATCTTTAATTTTCAGAAATGGGATTAAAAATAATACAATTATCACCGTTTGCATGAAGGCAAAACAACTTCATTTATCATGCCCCTTTCCCTAAGTCAAGGAGAGGAAGGTGGGCTGTGATGCTGTGTTCTAGGCACTAACAACAAGGAATTAAGATTAGGCAATTTCCTATCTTCATTACAGTTTTTATCATGAGAGTGAATTAATGAGTTATTATTCTTTTCTCACTAAAGGCTTTTTTGTCATTGCAATGAGAATAGAAAGATTTTTATGATCTCTCCACTTACAATAGTAATTTGTCTTGCTCTGACCTTTCTGGCAGTCTGTTTTGACTGACCTGCCATAGCATCCCTTATTCCAGACCTGCAGGGAAAGATGTAGGTTGATAGGTTGATGAGCCACAGCAAGCTTGGACAACTGGAAAGGTCATTGTAACCTAGTGTGCTGAATATAAAGGCTGTGTGTGTTCTCATCACTCATTCTGCAGTAGGCAAAGTTGACAGTCATGAAGTGGGGTAGCTCAGGAGGGACAGCCTGTGCTCTGGGAGGTACTGGCCCTGGATTATGCACTTGGTTCTGTCGCTGAGCTTTTTTGCTTGCCCTGGCAGGCAAAGAGAGCTTCCTCTCTTCCAAGTCAAAGGTGTTCCCTTCATTTCATTCTCTTGCTGTGTTGTACTTGATGTGCTTCAATCAGGGTTAAGTTGGTATTTGTGCCTCAAAATGTCTGTGTATGTATGTCCACACCAGCATGCAACAGTATGGATACTTAAGAGTTACAGTGTGAAACTACTTTCTGTGCATTATGTAAAAGGAGAATGTTCTTAAATATGTTTTGAAGTATATTGTTGTGCATCAGCTTATTCTGAGAAACTTCACTTATGTAAAATGTCTTACATGTGTAGTACTACAAAACCTGAACTGTACAGAACTGCAGACGGTGCAGTAAGCAATGAAGTCCTGTGGTGGGGGGACTGCTCAAAGCAGAATGAAATTATAAAAGAGCTGCAAGGTCTAAGAGGAAACCTCATTCCCTTACTTCACAGCACTCAAATCCATTGAGGTAATTCCCATCTGCGTTCCAATTTTGCAGCCGTATTGAACTGAATTCTTAAGATGTTAGAAGGGACTGTGTTAATTTACATCATTCTCTCCTGTTCTGCCTGAGGATTATCCTTCATGTTCTTATGCTCTCAGATGATGCATTTAAATGGCAGGTTAAACTGAAATGTGAAAGGTGCTCAAGCTAATCAAACATTGTAAGATATCTCTGCAGGTGTTTCATAGCTGTAGCATGGAAATGCTAAAGGCTTAATTGACTGAGCGTGTAACAAGAACCGGAAATGAAACAATGGCAATTCATTTTCTCCAAGAATACAGTGGGAACACAGTCTGCAGCAACCTTAATTAGATTTTCAGTTAAACATTTTTAGCAAGGATGTGAAGTTCAGCTAATTGAATCTGTTCTAATTTCCATCCTCCTGTTTGTCATTTTTTGCTCTTCTTTTTGGGACATCTATCAAAGCTCTCATTGTTCTCTGCTCATTGCAGTATGTGATGACAGATGGCAGGCAACATGCTGATGTAGGGGATAGCTACACATAAGCCATAGGAGCTCCCACCTGTGTTCATTATCATGAAACTGAACTGGATTCACTCCAGTGGCTTATGACTTTCTTCATTTTCCCCTCTCCTCCCAGTCTTCATCCACTTTAATGTGAGAATAAATTCATTCTGTACTAATAATGTCAAAAATGTTTATATGCTGTTGCAGAAATCTGTAGAAAGTCTAAAAACAATGTGGTGTTCTGCCCAGAAGAGATGCAGGTCCAAATAATCATCAGTTTTTACCATTCTTCAGTTAGTACTACACACTGTAGTAATCTTTTTTCCTTCTTTTTTTCCTGTCTGTGTCTGGTTGATGGAGTACCACTTAATGCACAGGTACCTTGTTTTGGCATCTGTTGATCTCAAATGCGAGTTCTCCTCACTTTAACAGAGGGAGCATAACAAAGTCAAAATGTGAAAGCACTTGAAAGTGCTTTCTGGATTAGAGATGTGTGAAGTGTGTGAAGAAATTTCTTTAGAGGGTAAAAGTGCTTCATGGAATTGTGAAATTATCTTTGGCTGCTGTGTGCAAATGTGATCTTTCTGAAACTGATACAGCCCTTCTGGAATGTTACTTGAATACCAATTTTAGTTGCATTTTTCTCTCTCAATTTTTTAAAAATTTTCCTTAGGGAGAAGTGTCTCCTTCCTCTTCAACTGGCTCTGGAATCGAAGAGCATGAAGCTGGCCCAACAGGCTCTAGCAGGGATGCAGGTATGGCTTTAGAGTGGGAGTGTGTTGGCAGGCAGTGTCAAGAAAATCTAGGCTTTTCTTTTGAAAAATACTACAGAAAAAGCATCTGTCCTCGGGTGAACCTAACAGTCATGTTCATGGTTCTGTTCAGAAGTTAGGATGCAAGTAAAGTGATTCTGTAGAAGCTAAAAATGTTTTGCAGATAGGTGGGAGGTCCTGGATTTTTACATTGAAATGTAGATGAACTCTTCCTTGTGGGCCCTGTGCTACTCCCAGAAAAGTTTGCCACTCCTAAGCATCTTAGAAATTAAGATGAGACTTGCTGTTTTCTTTGATTAGAAAAGGGGACAGCAGTGCTTGGAAGATGGAGAGGTTAATAGAGGATCTGGAAGCTGTGTTCTTTATGTGTGGGCACTTTTCTGACTTTTGTACTGAAAACAGTAGAAACATCATCTGATTTGGAAGCCTCTGAAATTGCAAAAGAAAACAGCAGTGCAGCACCAGCAACAAAAAGACTCTCCTGGGTTTGACAGTATAAAAAATAAAGCAGTTTACTGTTCTTTTAATTGGACAAATGAGTACAAGTCAGTAAATACTTATCACCAGGGGATGCTAGTTGTGGAAAAGGCTGGCACACTGCTGGGGTGTAAAATCCATTTTCCAAGAAGAATTTTTTCCCTTGGAGGGCCAGAATGAAGTTATTCTGGGAATATAAGGATGTAAGTGGATTGTTCATATTCACTTAATCCAGCATATGAGGTGTCAGACACTTAGTTAGAGAGTTCTCCATGTTGGGGCACGATGTGGTTGTAGAAGGGAAGGGCTGCTAAGATAAAAAAGGGACTGGAGCATCTCTCTTATGAGGAAGGGCTAAGAGCTGGGTCTGTTTAGACTGGAAAAGAGGTGCCTCCAGGGCTGGAGATACCACAGCCTCTCTGGACAACCTGTGTTTGATCACCCTTACAGTAAATTTTTTCCTGGTGTTCAGAGGAAACCTTCAGTGTTTCAGTTTGTGCCCAGAGCTTCTTGTCCTGTCAGTGGGCACCACTGAAAAGTTCCTGTCTGTTCTCTTTGCAAACACTCTTCAGATATTTATGTATGGTGGTGAGATCCTCCCTGATCCTCTCAGAGATATGGGAGAGAGAATCAAAAGGGTAAAAGTGAGAAAGACAAAGTTTAATAGTGAAAGCAAAGCTGCATATGCAGTTAAAAGAATATATGGAATTTGTTCAACACTTCCCATGGAGCAGCAAGTCTCAGCCATCTCTAGGAAAGCAGAGCTCCATCATGTGTAGCAGTTATGTTGGAAGACAAATGCCTTATCCCTGAATGTCTGTGTCCCCTCCACTTCCCTCCTTCCTTACCCAGCTGTTGTTGCTGAGCACAGTGTCATAGGATTTGGGATATCCCATTGGTCACATTTGTGTCAGCTGTCCCAGCTGTGTCCCCTGCCAGACTCTTCTGCAACCCCCAGCCTACTTGCTAGGGAACCAGTCTGAGAAACAGGCAGTCTTGATGCTGCATAAGCTCTGCTCAGCAATAGCAAATGCGGGTCTGTTATCAGTGCTGTTGTGGTCACATTTCCAAAATATAGCAGTCTTTGATCTATGAAGAAGATTAACACTATCCCAGCCAAAACCAGTACAGGCATAGAAAATAAGAAGTAGGAGTGAATCAGTGAAATGCGCTGCAAGGTTGAAGATGAGGATGAGCATCAGTACAAAAGTGATGCAGAATGTAGAGAGGGAAGTGGGCTGCTCAAAGTCTCTACTAAGATAGAGCAAGGCTGTGTTCCTGGGAGCTAAGACAAGATAGTTTTGCTCTGTTGTGGGATCTTCTGAGAAGATAGGAGCTGGGAAGAGACTTAGGTGGATACACCTCTTGCAGGATGCCAGCCACCAGTAAGAGATGCCTATGAAGATGGTTCTAGACTATATGGAAGAGGCACTTCTAGTAGAATTCCAAGAACATAGTGCATTGACGATGTCGGGAGATAGTTTCTGAGATACTGGGCAAAGTAAATCTGATCACTCTAAAATATTCAGTCTGAAGTTCAGTCAGTCTGTATTGAATTCCGTTCAACCAACCCAGTGTCAGGACAAGGAATTTTGGTATCACCTCAGCTTGGGTTGGTTTCTATGTATGTTTGTGTTAGTCACTTGTTAACTGTACTCTTCATCTGAGGACTTGATTGTATCCATTAATGGTCAACTACTGTATGACACAAAACACATCTTGCCAGGGATCAGAAGTGCCACCTCCACAGCACTTGTGCTCTGTACACAATTGGAGTAATTGAGATGGTGGGTGACTATCTTCTATTGGGCAGGTGATCTGATAGCACTAGTTTAATGTCAGGATACTAGCAACCCAACTGTTTGTTGGGTTTTTTTGTTGGTTTGTTTGTTTGTTTGTTTATGTTGGGGGTGTTTTGTTGTTTGGGTTTTTTGGGGGGTTTTGTTGTTGTTGTTGTTGTTTTGACGGTCTGGGGGACTGCAAACGTTCCAGTGTCTCCCAGCTTCTAAAATACTGAGAGGTTTTGCTGAGGTCATTATTTGAAGTGATTTAACAGTTACTGATGTCTGCTTTCTTCTAGACACTGGGGAAGTGGGATGGGCAAAGATCATACTGGAATGGCAGCTGACATGACACAGTTTTGCTGTTTTTCATATATTTTATATTATTGGATTAATTTGAAAATTTTACACAGAAAGCCTAACCACCCTAGTACCAAGCACTAATAGGTCTGGGTGCAGTGCTTTGCAGAAGCATTTTTTGTCTCAACATGTATATTGCCATCTTCTCTCTGCAGAAGCTGCTGTCTGATGAGAGGTTTGTATCCGTGGAAACAGACTCAGATGAGAAACAGTTGCTTAATCAGATGCTGAATGCTGTCAAAGTGACTCCTTCACTCAATGAAGACCTGCAAGTTGAAGTGATGAAGGTTAGTGTTTCACACACATCAGTGCTTGCAACAGAGGCTGCATGACTGAATGCGGGGATTAACAAATAAATTAGCTATTGCCTAGAAAAATCTTCATTTTTGGACAGTATTTGATTCCCTTTTCCTGCTGGCAGATGTTAGTTGTTTTCATTTCTATTTTGTGTTTCCTTGGATTAAACAGGAGATAGTTTACATTAAGATTCAGAATACTAGTGGTTCCAGTTTTAGCAAACTTATGCAGGACAACCAATTTCCTCCATGGAAGGGCACAGATAAATGACTTGTAGATCTGGAGTTTGTTGTTGAGCTTTAGTGGTCATGAGGTGGACTGTGCACGCTTGTAATTGTGTATTGTGTGCACAGGTGCTGTGTAATTTGTTAGCTGTAGTTTGTCTTTGTAAAATGCTAATGATGGAGCTTGATTTGTTTAGGCATCAAAATGTCCATGGACCAGTGCATAAGGGAAATTATTGTTTTGTATACTCTGTCAGAACTTGCATTTCTAGGAATACTCTAGCATTCTCCTGTGTGCATGCTAGGAAGCTCAGCTGCCAGGAGGTACTGTTTTGGCAGGGAGGCGATACCAAAATTCCTTGCTGTGTGATTGTGTTGGTTATATATGACTTAGAAGTCACTTTTCTATATCAGTATTGGCGTTGGTATATATCAGCATTGGTACATATCAGTATTCTATGCAGGTATTGTATTACTTGTACAAAGCAGGATGATGGTGAACAGTTTTCAGATGTTTGGGTGTAAACATGGTGCTGCAGGGTTTGTTGTGCTATATTGTTTGTTGTTCTGATCACTGGCTGAAACCATTTTAGAACAAACCTGATGGTCCTGTTTGTATGCTCATTTTACCTAGTTCTGATTGATATATTTGGATCTATTCCATGTCTGTCCTTTATTTTTAAGTGCATCGATTAGTTATTTTGTTTCTGCCACATGACATCTTGGGTCTAATGAATCCACTCTAAAACTGCTCTGTATGAGCTGTACTCTTTACCACTGGAGATGGAGTATGCACACAGTGTCAGAACGTGCAGAGGGGTGAACCTAGCAACAAAAAAAGGGAGTAGTATTTGTGTGGACTGTTACCTATTTTATGGCAGCAGGCTTGTGCCCCAGGCTTAACTGATAACACCCTGATCTGCATTCCTAACCCAGCATATCTCCTTGTTGCCTCTTTAGTCTCTACAGAGGGAAAGGGGAAGAGTTAAGAACTTGCAGTACTGAACCAACAGGTCCTTCTTGGAATGCAGTCATTTTTTGCAAGTAGCTTTTTTTACATTCTTGAGTGTTACAGATTCAGAATCTGCATGCACAGTTTCTTTGAAAGCCTTAATGTACATCTGCAAGGCAAAGCTCCCACGCTAAGAATGTGAACACTGTGTTTTGCTACAGTTCTGAGTAAATATCTTCTCAAGTCTTGATATGTGAGAAGCAAAAATAATTTCAAAACATCAAGCCGCAGAAAACCCAAGCCAAAACCTTGTATTTATATATGCTTTTTTTTTTTTAAATTGGAAAAACATGTTCATTTCCAGTTTAAGCACAAAAGAGAAAAAGAGAATGTAGTCTTAATTTTATTGAGTGAAATTTTGATGTGCAAATCCTTTTCTGAGAGAAGTGTGTGTATGGTAAAAATCAGGCTACAACTTCAACTTTACATTCTGAGAACAAAGTAAAATTCTATTTTGATTTAAATATTTCAGGATACCAGAGGGCCAAAACATATTGTAATCAGGACAGTTAAAATTCAGACACATTAGAGCTGAGCCTTGCCTGACAGTCAAATCAAGCAGACATCTCTTCAGATTGTAACTTGAGGGTTACAGATGCCATTAAACACTTGAAAATGTTGTTAGCTAACCCGGCCTGACGAATGGCTAAAGCCTTTGAGGGGGAAGGAGGGAGATTTCTAGCAGCTGGTCTCAGCAATGTGTTTGTGTCCCTGGATCTGCTAAAATGTCTTCTCAAGACGGCTTATGATTGTACATTAGAATGTGTTATTCCATATGGAGGAGATAAAATACGTCTTTGCCTAGTGCAGATAGACATTAGACACTCCTGAGTGTGAGCAGCTTTGTGTGAAACTGTGTCAGCTGTGGTGCCAGCCTGGTTCTTTGTGACTCACTGCACAGTTGCACCAGTCTCACAGGTACTAAGGATGCAACCATCAAAGATTACACAAAAGCTTTTAGTCATGCAAAATCAGTGTGAAAGTAGACATGCAGGAGTACCAAATTCACTGTAAGTTGCTGGCAGGTAAGCTCCTAGATCACTTAAATCTGTTTAGGTTTGGTTGTTTTTTTTTTTTTTTTAATCCTATCCAAAATATCTCCAGCTGTTCCCAGTAAGAGTATACCAGAAATTCACACTTCACATACTATCAAAAAAAATGTCTTGGATATTTATGTTAATGGTTTGTTGTGACCCACCTGTATTATAGATGGAAGTGTCAAGGTATCTGATTAGGTAAGGAGAGCATTGTGTAAAGATGGTTTTTACATTCAGATGACTGCATGTTGGAATTTGCAGTGAAAGGAAGAACGCAGGAAAGAGGTGCAAGGGCAGTTAGTTGCCTCGATTCACACACTTGTGGAGCATGTCAAGTATTGTGAAGGGCCATCCTTAGACAGGAATGGTATGAGTGGCTGTAAATGAATGGAGAGGAGTGCTAGCTGGATCTCTTCTGGAACTGAGAAAAGCAAACAGGTTGGGACCTCTGTAAAAATAGAAGGGTATTGACAAATTTATGGCTAGATACTAAATCCTCCTGATTTTTAAGGGTGAGTGTCATGGAATGCTCTGTGGATTGCCCGATTGGAGGGTCACAAAACTAGCACTCTGATAGCATTCAGACTTAAAGGCCAGGGCTGGGGACTGTGCAAGAATGCATCCTGGGCAGCCAGGGAAGATTTCTGTTTCCCAAATGCAGCTGTCAAGATGAACTCAGAAGTTTGCCCTCTCACATTACCTCTCTTCTGTGCTAGGTGAGGTGCTTCTTACCTTTGCATAAACTTGACTTGACTCTCTGCTTCTTTTAAATACCAGCTGGGGATTGATTGTGCCTTTCTCTTTAGGTTTTTCATGTAGAGAAATTATATGGGGAAATTCCTCCCTTGAAGTTCCAGAATACAAGTGATACTCTGAAGTCCTTGTTTATTTTTCTTGCAGGACACCCTTATAATTCCTAAGCACTGGGTAATTCTTACACCAACAGCACCTTTATGCCCAACAAAGGCAGTGCACTTTTCAGTGAGGAAGGACGAAAGGCTGTGGTTTCTCTTTGACGAGAATGGACATGAATAACAAACACAGGTGTCTACCTGGATTTGATTTCCCACATATCAAAGCAAGCTGTCTGGGTGTATAAATTTTGCATTCAGTCTTGTACGTTATTTAACTGCTAAGCCAAGTATTTCTTTAGAATACCTCAATTACTACCCACTCTGTGTATTCTCTCTATCTCTGATGTATTTTATGGTAGAGATTTATTAGTATTTTCACACCAGGGACTAAAGTGAGATTATTTAGGTGCTTTAATTTATATTAAAAGATACTGAAAAAACAGACAATTCAGAAGGTGTGTCTAGAGGGAATAGTGTATCTGACACAAGGCTACTTTAGTATTCATCTCTGCTGTAGTCATCTTCATTGCTATAAGACTGAAAAGCCTTCTGATATGTGTATTACCAGTTTGTGTTTTACTATGCTCAACTGGCTCTATCAGTGGAAAGGAAAAATCTCACAATCATATAGTACCTTGCTGATGATTTTATTATACATCAATAACTTCAGTTTCAAACAGAATCATTAGATATTTATACTTTTATATTTTCTTTAGAATATTCATGTAGGAGGGAAGAGATATATTGATCACTAATCAAATGCAACATTTTATCAGTGAGATACCAAAGTGACTCATTGCTCTATTTCTACAGCTGCAAGTGCATAGAAAAAATCAGGGAGACAGAAATTTAGCACTTTTCTTGGATGAATACAATCAAGCAGTGGGGCTGGCTCAGAAATGGGAAAAATTTTGTTGTGTGGCATGATGCCATGTTATAATTGAGTGAAATGCTAGGATGTATCTCACATTGAGAGGTGGGGACATTTTTTGGATGTTGAGCACTAGACTAACAATCTATAGGTAGTCTGCAGCAGAAAGGGCACATGTTCTGGACTGAAGATTAATACTTGCTTTTGAGCTCAGTTGTGGAGCCAGGGGATCCTGATTTTTTTTTTGCCCCCCTAGCTTGATGCTTTTAAATTCTGGCTTCAGATATTTTTAAAATGGCTGAAGTACTTCTACTTTGCGCACTTAGACCTTTGCTAGGAGGAATATATATAATATTGACAAAAGCACTGTCAAGTATTATCAGATCAGCAGTGGAAAAGGAAACTGGGAATCTAATTTATAGCCGAACCTCTGGATTGCAGTCACTTAAAACCTCAGCAATTCTGTGATTTTTACTTTCTCTCTTTGAGTTTTTGTTAATTTTTCGTCACTACCTCTGACCCTAAAATGCTATCACTCCAGGAAAGGCTCCTGGAAGAACTGGAATTAGGCTTTGAATGTAACTGTGGCACTCAAGCAGCTGAAATCAAATATTGAGGAAGTGGGAAGGATGGAAGAAATCCTAAACAGCAGGGACACTTGGGGTTTTTCTTCTGTTTTTCTTTTTCCTTTATTCTCGTGCATGTTATAGTCACTTTCATTTATGAGTTCACCACCTTCTTAATAATGCAGTACTTCTATCTAACTGTGATAACATTATTCTCAGATAATAACAAAAAATATTTAATGAAGCATTGCAAATACTCTATGAGTCCTAACAAGTTCTCCGGGCAAACCAGATACACTTTAATATAACTGTACTGAAGGTACAGTTATATATAAGGTACTGAAGTAACAAAGTTGCTCTTACGACAGAGCTATGATTGATCAGGTAAGATTTCCCTTTCTACTGCATCCTTTTTTCTTCAGTCACAGAGACAGCCTTGTCATATAATTCAGTCTGTGTCCAGATTTCCCGGGAAATTTAGAGCTTGCAGGACAGAAATTTTCAAGCAAGAAAGAGAATAATAACCTCTTGTGAAAGAAACTCAGTTTTTGGATTTGATGTTTTTTCAAATACTTGTTCTTTATTTCACTGTTCTAGTTAATGGTGATATGCTGGACATGTTATGAATATATACTGTATTTCTGTCAGTGAAGATTCCAAGCTTTGTTTCTTATTATAGCTGAGAAGACTTCACACACTTGAATTGAGTTGCAGCTTCCTTACTTACAAACACCTCTTTGGTTTTTGAATAGACTTGAGGATTGCTTTGAAACCAAAAAATAAGCTTCCAAAGTGGCTTTAGAGGGGAGACTCTTCTAGTTCCCATTATTTATCTATTATCCATGATGAACAGCAGTTTCATTTAGGAAAGAGTAGTTTATTCCCAGTGACTCCAACATGCATATGTTTGTGGATTAGGTGTATTTCTTGCTGATGGGCAAATTTTTTATGATTTTTCTTCTGTAGGCTTTCAGTGAGGAGTCAGCCAGAAGTCTTTTTTTCATCTGGAATGAAGTTTAATGAACTCTTACTAAATCTGCTGTGTCAAGGCAATCTTTTCTCTTTGTCTTTTCAGTGATCCATTAATACAGCATTTGGAAGCTCTCCAGTAATAGTAGTAGACTGTAGGATTTAAAATTTCTTTTACATTCTGGGTTCTTTGATGGGAACCCCTCAGGTGTCCTGTGCTAGGGTTGAAAATGAGACAAGTGGGACTCGCTGGCTTCGGTCTTCAGTTGTTTATTACTTTCTTATCACAATTCAGAGCATTAGATGACAACAGGCTCAGCATACTTCAGTGACACATGTGCCAGCAGGACTGGACATTTCAAGGCCATGTGCCAGCCAGACACAAAATGGACGATTTCAAGGATACTTACACAGATATGCTACCCAATTAATTATTGCTACGTACCTAAAACATATTTTATTTTTATTAAACTACCAATTAATAATTATTTGTCAGCCGCGTAACTTCTGCATTGTGACTTTGTCTAACCAATCACTGTGCTACCAAAACTGCAGAAAATGGAGTAGAAGAAGAAGAAGAAGGAGGGAAACTGAGTCAACACCCAAAGTCCTCCATCTTTGTTCCAACTATTACCAATACTAAAAAACCTAAAATCTACTTTTTCACCCTGTGACAAACTACAATATTATCTGCTATATACATTAACAAAAACTCAACTTCTCACAAAGTCCTGGAAGCTTTTTCCGTGACCAAAGACTAAAAGCTGTGCTCTCCTGAGGAATAAAACCTCTCAGGACAGGCACAGGAGATATTCCTGTTTCCTGGATTCCCACAGTAGACAGCTCTTTTTGTGATTTCAGTTTTCATTTTGGATATATTCGGAACTGAAATCTGACTTAGAGTTCTGTGGTCAAACTTTGTTTGTGTAAGGACAGACTGTCTTTAGGTTGAGAATTAGCAACTGTTCTTTCCAAGACTGCTACCATAATGGTAATTTAAAGGTGCAAAGTGATTCTTTAAGTGCTAAGAGTCATCTCCTAGTTTTTATTAATTTATATTCTGTAGTAACTAATTAGATTGATAGGGCTCCAGTTACAATGTCAAATTAGTCACTTGAGAAGGTCACTATTGAAAGTCTACAGGGAGTCAGAGAAAGTTTAGCGACAATTTTTTTTTTTGCCTTAGTTTTTATAAAAATTATAGTTGACCTGTTTTAGGGCCTGTACAACCATGTTGTTGCAGGTTCAGGGAGGTAGTCCTGATCTGGTGCAAATATTGAATGAAGCTGGACTGTGCTTGACCAACCAAGCAAAACTTATGGTTAATTATTTCAGAAAACTTGTCAGGAACTTTGTTGCTGCTGAGCAGGTCTTTGGCCCTCCAAGACAGAGAACAATTTAGGTATTGGAAGAGTGTATTTGAAGCTTAGGTATGTTGAAAAGTGCTCCAAAGTGTTTGATCCAAACTCAACTGTACAATCCCAGTCTCTGTAGATGATTATATTCTACATCATTTTCTTGAATATTAATGAATGAGATAATCACTCATAAGCTCTCACAGATACATATCTTCTCATTGTTTTAAGATTAACGTATATGAAATCTATTTCTCCACATACCATGTGGTTATGCTTTGTTGAATATCATTTACAACGGTTCTGCTTTGTCTTGAACTGTAAAATCAAATGGAGGACTAAAACAACTTAGATTTAAAGGTATATGTAAACCGTGTTATTCCCTGCCTCTTTGAAGCACAACATACATAGTAGTTTTACATAGAAATAAAGACCGTGATTTCAGTGCCTATTAAAAAGAAGAATTCATTGGTGCAACAGTAAAAATACTTCTCAGTGGTGATGGAGAGAATGTCATTATCAGGATGGGAAACAGCAATCCAATTGGTGATACTTGTTGTTTATCCATGCATTATAATTAATATAGAATTTGGGAACAAGAGTCTGTTTTTTCCTCTCAGTATATTTTATGCACTGCATTATTGCAAACATTTTTCAATATCCCTTGCAATATAATTGCAGTCCAGTCATCTTCTGAGCAGAGACAGACTATGCTCGTCAACTTCAGTTGCATGCTTTAATTCAGAACCAGCTTAAAATGTATACTAATAAGAAAAAAAAGATTTAAATGCTGAAAATTTGTAGAAGGTTTTGCCTCAATGTGCATTAGTTCTTGTAATAGTGGTGCCTTGTATGAGCTGTTCTAAGCAATAACTCACTTTTGTCCAATCCATAATTCAGCATCTGTGTTAGCATCTGCTCTGTTAAAGAAAGGATTCTGTAAAGACTTGCACAGTATCATGCAAATAAAATTTTTTTTCTAAGATCGGTCCTGCTGAGAAGTGCTACATAGAGTTCTTAGTGCTTAGCCTTTTAATAAGTTAAATTTTTGTAATGTAGGCCAACTACAACTCCAGACCCTCTTGGGTTTGCTTGTCTCATTTTACTTCTGGTTATTTTTAAAAGTCATTTTATTCATGTGCTTAGTTATAAGTAACCAGGTTAATTCCAATGGATTGAATGACCTAGCTTGTATGCTTCAAGATAAGCTCATCCTTTCCTGAGTTAATTAGAACTATAGTAAATGCCTAGTACTGTGATTAAAGAACTCCCCTGGTTCTTAGGTGCCTGGTCCTTGTAGCCAAAACCAGTCTTGAATTAAATAGCAGAGCTTTCTCCTTAAGGAATCCAAAAGAATGACAATGGTAATGGCCTGAATGTGGCCAATTAGATGCTGGATGATAACTGCCTAAACCAGTCAGTAGTGAATGCAGTATCTTATTATGGAAACCTCTTTCCAGGATCCATGGCTATTCCTCACTTTCTGAGCTTGAATTCTATCCCTGAACAACCTCTGGGGGTTTGTGTAATTTCAAAATTGGGATGTGTAATTTCAAAAAATCTAAGCAGAGGGTTGATCAGCTTAAAAGATTTGCAGGATAGAAAAGTAGGCTTAATTTCTTGCCTGAAGAAATTCTAGTGCAAAAATTTTAGCTGTCTCAGATCTAGGAGGTTATAAATGTGTTTTCAGATAGAGAACATGCTCATTCTGTCACACTGAAACTATCACATTTGGTTGGCATAATCAAAATCATTGGTGTTGGCCAAAAAGTAGCAAGTCCCTAGCTCTGTAAAGTGTAATTTCACACCTATCCAGGGTGGAAGTACAAGTTCTTACAGACTTTTTTTAATCTGACATGCCTACCAAGAACCTGGAGTACAATTAACTGTTAATAAAATGAATTGCAAAGACACTAGATGTTCAGAACCCCAAGTATAAAAACACTTTAATTTTCACATGTGGCCTTTTAGTCTTCTGCCTGCTGCCAGTCATTAATGCTTACTGGTGGTGACGGTGCCAAGTTCTGCCAGCCTTAGTGGCCTTACAGCAGTGGCATGAAAGGGTCACTTGCCATAGCTTTTGCATGCAATTATACCCATCCTGCAGGTGTGCCACAGTTGTGCACAGATGCACCCAGTTTAGACCTTCTCTGCTTATGAGCATCCCATGATTAGGGCCACTGCTACCAGGGCTGTTAGCACCATCTGGTTCTCGGGGCAGCTGAGGAGAGAACTTGTGTCCCAATAAGCTGTTCTTACACTGCCAGCCAGTTCCTTGGGTCCTCTACCCTGGAGCTCCTCATGTCTCTTGTAAGAGAAGAAAAGATACAGAAACTGTATGTGACATAGCAGTTGGTGGTGCAACCACAAAACAGCTTATCTGGCTTTTTAATATAATTTTCCTGGATGCAGGTCAGGATATGGTTTGGGATAGGGTAAAATCCTCCAGCAGGTCAGACAGCCTGTGGGACACCACTTTTTAGACTGTCTTCAGGCTCACTTCTTGCCAGTTATCTAGCAATCTCACTTAAAACAGACATTTTAAATCAGCTGTTGTAAACTACATTGCCATGTAGAACATTTCCCTGTTACAGTTTTGCATTATCTGGGGGCAAGGGAGTTATCTTCCCTCTCCCCTGCCCTAAAAATTCTCTTGTTGTCAAGAATAAATGTCAGAATTTTCCACCCAGGGGAGACACCAGTTCTTTTTTTCCTTGACAGCTCTGGCTCTACTTACATCCATGTGTTGACATCCTTTTGAATAATTTTGGTAACTGATGCATGAAACTTAATTTTTATTTGAGAACTCTTTAAACTTTTTGTTGGTGTTTTCCAGTTTGGTATTTTTGTCCTTTTTCACTTTGGTTTTACTCAGATTTGTATATTATAATTTGTAAAGTAACACAGTATACCTAAATAGGGTGTAACCTGTAAAGGGGGAAATATCGTCCTAGCACTTCCATTCAGCCTTTTTCTTTATTTTTCCTTGCCTTTAATTGTTAAAATTCTAAAGATAAAACCCCCTGTCAGAGTGTTGACAAAAACTGTTAAGTATCTATTAAGCTTTGAATAATTTCTTTCCCTTCTGCAACTGTACTACATATGCAGAAGTTTCACTTGGTTTCATACCACTATAAATAGTGTTCAGCAGCAGTTCTGTTTTAGTCCAGTGAACTAAATGGGCATTGTCTTCTTGAAGCACTCAGCATGTCAGTACTGATGATATGTGAGGTTCTCCTGTACCAGATATAGTCCTTATGTCTGAAGCCCTGGTGCGTTCATAATGCTGAGCAGCAATTATGGGTTTACTAATTCATAGCAGACATACTCTCCTCTCTCTCCATAATTAAAATCTGCTGTTTGGTACAGTGACACATGGTGACACAGCGTACATGACTTCATTAATGTGCTTTGTTTCTCTTGCCCTTGTTTTCCTTCAAGGCCAAAGCGTGCAACATGAGCAGGTTATCAGTTATCCTGACAAATAGGAAGACACTTCCTGTCCAAACTATTTTGCAGAAATACTGGATGACTTTAAAACTACTAAATGAGCTAAACTACTGAATGAGGTAAAGGGTTGTCCTTCCTATTAGGATTTTCCTCCAAGGGGCAGGATTTGATAATCATCTGACACACATTGCATACAAGTTTACAAGCCTGCAAGTAAAATAAGTCAGTAAAGGCTTCTTTTACAAATCCCACAAAGGGATTAGAGGTGGCTGCAAAATCGTTTTGTTTGTAAATTGTAAAGTTTTGAACCTTTTCTCTCTTTCTTGGAGGTACTGCTTGCTTTCCTTACACACTGTTTATTTGATGTGCCTCCACCATAAGTTCTTCAATGTGAGAATTGCTTTGTACTGCAGATGTGTACTAAGCACTGAAGGAATTTGGCTAGCAATGCTAGGCTGCCTTACAATCTAAAAATATTCCCTCTATTTTCCTCTTCAAGAGGTCACAGAATGGTTTGGGTTGAAAAGGACCTTAAAGTTCATGTAGTTCCAATGCCCCTGCCATGGACGGGGACACCTTGCACTAGACCAGGTTGTTCAAATCCCCATCTGACCTGGCCTGGAATACTCTCTTAAAGGATGGAATCACACAGAATCACAGAACAGGTAAGGTTGGAAGGGAGCACAGTGGTCATCTGGTCTGATCTCCCTGCTCAAGCAGGGTCATCCTAGAGCACATGGCAAAGGATGGATAGACATCCGTGATGTCTGTTTAATTTCATTGAACTTCAAATCCTGTACATTTTGTTTCAATTGACCTTCATTGTGGCATCAGAATCAGAGTTTTTTGGTTTTGTTTCTACTTATTGTGGAAACTACCCATGTGCATGCTCTTATGCTATATTTGGGACCGTATCCTGGGACTCCAGAGAGTAGGAGTTATATTTCTTGTTCCATGATGGTCAGAGTTTCAACAGTAATTATAATAAATACTTTCATTATGAATAAACCATTTATGGAAATGTGATCTTATTGGGCATTTGCAAGGTAATGCAAGCCAATTAAAAATCCTGGAAGTTGTGTGACTTTGAAACTATCTCTACAGTCATATAAGTTCCTTCTTTAACAAAAAACAACAACAAAAAACACCAAAAAAACCCCACCAAAATGTGTTTTAGAGTCCATACCAATTAGTAAAAGCTGATTTTCAATTTTGTTTTTTACTCAAATTGCTTTCTAGTTATTAGGAATTGCTTTGTAGTTTTGTTTTTGCTTTCCATACCAGTGGTTGTAAAAACAACATGTCATTGCCGAAGAAAGCTTCTATCTTTCTTTTCTTTAATTTTTTAAAATACAGATTTTTTGAGTTAGTGTCATTAGTAGTTAGGCAGTCTCTGGGGATATCCTGTCTGGACACTCAGTATTTTCAGTGGGTTTGAATGATTAAGTTTGGTTTTGTTTGGTTGGTTTTATTCCAATTTTTCATCCAGTGATTTCAAAGAGGAGCCTGCTGTCTTCCTGTTTATTCCACATAAATGGGAAAACATGCAAGTTAAGTGTTTGGATCATTGCCAAGACTGTAAATGAGCCCTGCGGCAGTGCTGGTGGAAATCACAGCTGAGAGCAGTCTTGCATATTGGTCAGAGATGGTGTTTCAGAACTTAAAAATTATTTGTAAAGGAAAGTGGTAGCAATGGAGTAAGCCAAGAATATACTGGCTGATAATTTGTGCTTCTGTCATTTGATTGCACCAGATCATATGCTGTTTCTCTAGCTATCAAGTTCCCAGATCTTATTTTTCATGAAGAGTGGCAGTCAAAACGTAGCAATCTTTTTGCTGAAATTCTCTTTTGCTTCATAGCAAAGTTTTGATCATCACTTCCTTACTGAGCTTGATCTCTGATGTTTCTATCATTCACATGTTGCATGCAGGTTTTTGGCATTTGTGACAGAAAGAAATATGTGTGTGTGTGTGTGTGTGTGTGTATGCACTAAGTTTTCACAGTTCAGCTCTATGAAAGATGGAAAAAAAAATGGAGGGAAGATTTTGAAGAGCAGAGGCTTAAAAGAATGCCTGAACTGCCATGTTCTTCCATGAATTGTAGTGTATTGACATCCAGGTTTTGATCTGTGGAAAGCATTAGATAACACATCCTACAAAGCCAAAATGGGACAGAGAGCAGAAAATCACATGAAGTAGGTAAGGTTTTCCAAGTAGGGAAAATCAGGACACACAAACCACTGAATAGGATTAGTCATGGATGTCCATAGCAGTTCTTAGTGTGATAAGAAGAGATTTGTCAGTGGGAGGTAATGACACAGCCACTGGAGCCCGGGCTAGCTCAGAGAGGCACACCTGCACCGCGCCAGGTGTGGGGAACTGCCTCAGTGTGGGGAGCACTGAAGGCAGAACCTTTTGAGCCACTTGCTCAACAGTGCAGAGTCTCTCACCAGTGTCACGAATCGGATAAAGGAGAAGGAGGAGGCTCCTGCTGCGGGGTTTCAACAATGTGGGTTTATTAAATTGGAGGTTCACAGCAGGAGAGACCCCAAGCACCCCTGTGCACAGGGTTAAGTACAACCAAAAACCAGTGGGAGAACACAAACAGGTGACCAACTGGGAATTTCTGGGGGAGGAATGAGGGGATTTGTTTATAACTCTAGGGCCAGTTGGGGTAGAGGAGGAAGGCGGAGGTCACATGGACCAAGGGGGCATGGAAGATGAGGGGAATCCCCAGCAGGTGTTACGGTTAGGGATTGGTTCAGGATGAGACTGGCAGGGAAGGTTCGGGAATAAAGAGTAGGGTTACAATGATAGCCAGGGAAGGAGCTAGAATAAAGAGTGTAGATATAATGAGGTACAGCTACAGGGAGGATATACCTTAGGGACCAACCAACTGTAGGGAAAACCCAGGGGGAACATAGGAGTGAACCATTAAACATAGAATTGTAAAATAAAAAACAAAAAACATCCACTGCAACAAGGTAACACTTGTCTGTCTCTGGGTTTAGGAACTGTGTTCTACACCTGTGTTTTACACAGCAGTGTCTGGAGGGTACAAATCAGTTTTCCCTTAAGTACTGAATGTATATTTTTAGGCAGCTGCTGAGCTCTCACAGCTATTATGAATGCCAATAAAATGTCAGGGTAATTAATAGTTGAGAAAGTGAGGCCCCACAGCTGACTGTGAGGCTGGCCAGTAGTTAAGAATCCAGTTTGTGCTAAACAAAATTGTTTGGCTTCAAAGTTTTAAGTTTTGCACATATGGACTGAGCAGCAGATGGAAATAACAGCCCCTTGTGTACTTATTAGCCAAATGAGATTATTGAGAGTTTTTATAATTGACCATTTTCTTTTCTGTTGTTCTATAGAATTTGCTCTGGGGACAGGAAGTTCCTTTTCATAGTTCCTTTTCACTGACGCTTGTGCATGTACCAGTAAATATTATAGATTGCAGAGAAATCTGTGGGGTTCCTATCAAGAAATACAAAGTACAGCATCCTTAATTGTTTGTGGTTAGAATTAGATTTCTTTCTCTGGCAAGTTCAAGTGCTCTGTAGCTTGTATCTCTCCTTGTAATATTGAGGTGGGCTGTATAACACTTCTAAGAAAATTCATTTTGTCCATTTCAAAGAAAAGAGAAACTATGAAGAGGGAATTTGGCTCAGAAACTTTGCTTTGCTTCAAAGATACATGCTAAATATCTAGAAAATAGTTTCTAGTGCAGTACTATTGTAATTCATAAGAGTGGCATGCCCTTTTTTGTTGTCACTACCTTTAGTATTTATCCACGTTATTCAGCTTCTATTTATGAAGGACTGAGAGTCAAGTGAAGATAACATATACAGAAAACTGTAAAATTGCCATTACACAATGTTTTACTTGGGACACTTTTTGGAGTAAAATCATCTGCTGTAAGAACAGGATCAAGTTCCTTCTCAGTATTTTATTTACAAAACAAAAGTGCAAACAGACAAACAGAAAACCCTACAATCTTGGAGTAAGGGGCGACATCCTGTAGTGAAATACAGGTTTTCTGCTAAGAAAAACTTTTGTAAAGGTGCAGTGTATTTCAGACTATTGAAACTTTTCAGTATGACTCTCAAAATGCAAAATAGTTTACTTATGTCCTCCTTCAGAAAAATGTCACACTCACCTGTGGACAGACTCCTCTGTGCTTTGCTTTTAGTTAACAGCCAGTAATGTTGACTTATCTAATGCCCCAAATTTCCTTGTGAAGCAGAGAACAGTAGTTCTGAGTAGGACTGAGAAGTTGTAGGGACCAATACATTGGTGTTAATGTGATTGATATTTGTATGTACACTTATCCCAAGAAACTCATACTATTTCAGACCAAGCCAAATATAAATACTGGCACTGGAGGAATTTTATGCTTTGAAGGAGAGGGAACAGTAGCTGAGACTCTGTCTTCTGTGAGGCAGAATTGATTGGAAAGGAAGACAGGAGAGAGGGAAGACATCTCCAGACACAAAAGGCATCACACCAGAACATCTCTCACCACGTTGCCTCACTTACCGTATTACCCCAGTGGTTCACATCACATTCTTACTCCCCTTCTCTTCAAAGTAAGATATTGACTTGGTCTTTTAGTGTCTTACTCATCCTGCTGAATTCAGGACAGGACAAGCATCCCTTCATGAACTGGGTCTTATGGATTGTTTTATAGCTGCTCATTATCAAGTGATTATAATACACTGACTCAAAATATACTGTGCTGGGAAATCCTCAGGCGGTAATCAATGGCTTGTTTCACATAATACTTATCTATCTGTGCCACTTAAGTAATAACTTGCATTTGTATGCATTTTTCCTTCTTCTTTCATTATATTGATAGAAATGAATGGAAGAACAGATTATAAATCATGCAAAGCTTGTGGTTAAAATATGAATAGGGGTCTAAGGCCAGAGTTGATCACTGGATTGTCTTCCTTTTGGTGGTCATATATGGGAGAGAGCAATAAGTAATTCATTGGGTGATGCCTCTGGGGCCAAGACATGCAGCTTCTCAGTAGAATCTCCTCTATCTCAGTAACATGCACTGCTAAGAAGCTTCTGATGCTGTTCTCAAAATTGCAAGGAGTTGTGGCTAGAAGCACATTGGTGGGAAAGAGAGTCAATAATGGCTGATAATTAATTTTTTTCATTTCCTTTCTTTTGACGCAAGGTCTTGCTCTGTATTACATATACCTCCACCTTTGAGCTGAATGGGAGTTCAGTGTTGAAGATTGCTGAGGTAAGTGCCTCTGTTATACCACAGCCTGTGTCACTTAACCTTTCCCCACTACCTAGAGTGTGTCTTCTATATGTAACCTGAAACTGAACCAGTCTAAAACATGTCTACCATCTTTAGGACTGGTATTACCTTCTGTCTAGTGTGAAGAAATAGCTGCAAGTTGGACAGGTTTGGGCTTGCATGGGAAGGCAGACTTGGAAGTTGACTGGTAACTGTATGTTAGAGCATTGCACATTTACTACTTCTCATATTTACTTTATTTTGCTTTTTGCAATAGAAAAATTTTCTTGAGTTCTTCATAAAACAGAGCATTGTGCTGATTTCTTACTGGCTACAACTCTAACACTAATGAAGTTTCCTCAAGAGAAGTGTATAAGCCACAGTGCGCCATGTTAGCATAAGTACCTCAATGTTCCTTGTGTGTATCTCTTTCCTGACATATCCAAGTAAAACATTTATAATTTCTCTAGATCCATTGGGTTGTTAGTCACTCTACTCCCTTTATTCCATTAGATTTTAGACTGAATTAAACTGTAAAGGAGCTTTGGTTGTAGAAAAATATACCTGCAGGCATATTAAGTGAGCCTTTGTAGATGGATAATATTTTTTAGTACAGCAATCCACAGGTTGTTCAGCTTAGAGAAGATGCACAGGAACACTTAATCCTCCTGTGCAACACTCACTGCTGTGTGCAGAATCTATTTTAAAATGACATTGTTAACATGGTATGGGTAGAACTAGTGGCCATGAAGGAATGTAAATGTTACTTACATGTCCTACACTCCCAAGTGTCTGTGGACACTTGAGAGATGTGTTCCTTCTCAGTTTTTGGTATTTGGGGTAGAATTTTTTTGTAAAAAAACCCCAAAATTCCATGTGAAAGTAGCTTACTTTAGCTGGAAGTTACAGTATTTTCTGGGTTTAAGAATAAAACTGACCTTGCCTTATTGGAAGCTGAGAAAGGAGTTGTAGGGATAACAGGGAACCAAAGAAAATTACTTCCATTTTGTAAAAGAAAAAAGAGCTTTAAAAGGCAATAATACAACATAAATAGTTCATGTGCATAACATATACTGGATAAAAAAAAGATTAGCACAACTTTGATTTTGGTTTCTCTTGTGCTAGGTGAGACCATAAGGTATGGCTATTTTTGGCAGTCTTCGTAAGCCCCATCTGTAGATGCTGCAGCAGGGATGAACTGAATTGCTATTTAAAGCAAGCCACAATTTTTAAATTTCTACTAAACTCTCTTTATGTCAGTGTCACACACTGAAAAAAAATACAGATAATTTCCCCTACTGCAGTTTTTCTCGCTTTTCTCACAGACTTCCTAACATGTGAGGCAAAAGATGATAAATTCAGCTTAATACATCTCTTTGCTGTAGGTAAAGACCTTGAGATAAACAAAGTGCTTGCTAGCAAAAGCATTTAATGACTCTGAACCGTTCAGCTTTCAGTCTTTAAGAGCACTTCCTCAGGTGGGGCAAATGGTCAGTCAGTCATGGTCTGTGTACTATAAACTGTAGAAAAGATCAGAAATAATATTTTCTGTTCTCTCTGTAAACAATAGGGTTGTTTACAAAAAGCAAAAGCAAAAAACATTGGCAGTTGTCTTTCACAGATTGATATGAAACTCTGCTGTTCTTGGTAGTTGCACTTCACTTTCATTCTCAAGAGGCCAACCTGGTTTTTAAAAAGCTTTGCTAGTGTACTGATACAAATTAGGACGATGCTAGGTCTTTTCTTTTATGGTGAACTGGACTCTAATGCATGATGAGATGTGCCAGCAAAGCAAGCAAAACTCATTTCCTTCAGTGAATTGGAAACAAGCAGTAATACAGAGTGCGCTTGCCTCTATTTGGAGTGTTTGGGGGTACAGTTATTTTCTCCACACTTCTTGAGAAAATACTGCCTCAGGTTTTTCTAAATAGCTAAGGTCTTGCTAAATAGCAAATCCTACCAGGCACATACATGCTTCCCCAGGTTCCTCCTGCCCAGGCTTTAGGTAAGGCGAAGATTTCAACAGCTGGCATTCCTTGTGCCTTTGTATCTAAATTATCCAATGCTTAAGCAGTAGGAAACAGAAAATCATTTCTCAGTTCGGCATTTGGTTAGCCTTCTGACTTGCTCTAAGCGAAAAGTGGCAGAGAGGAGCGTTCTCTTCCAGTGCCCATGCTATTTAACATTTCTTTCCAAGTCAGTCCCTTAGTTTTCCTAGCCTGCACTCTGTAGGAAGTAGAGCCACTGCAGGATTGGAAAGGTGCTGCCTTCATTACTGGTGGAACTTTCTGTCTCTGACAAACAAAGCTACAGTCTGGCCGTTTTGCACTGCCGGATCTTTTGCAATTCATGTGTACAAAACAATGGCACTCAAAATCATTCTGAACCTTATCAGCTTCAAATTAAGGAAGCATTCAACGTAAAGAGTACTATAATTTGTGCCCTAAGTATTAATAGTATTGAAAATAGATTAGTAGTATTAAAAAAAGATTAAATCTTGCCCAGTGCACCTTCCCATGCTTGCCTAGACACTTGCAAGGAAATTTAGTTGATGCTGTTGCTTGTTTTTATGTGTGTGTTTGTTGCTCCAGCGTGCCTTCTGGAGGTTTATTTTGTGTAACTCTGTTGTGTTTTATTAGCTGACCCTTCTGTGTTTTGCTCTTAGTTGTGTTTTGCATGCCATAGAGCTGGAAGTCCCCGAATGCATGATATGATCAAAATGTCTACTGCACATCTCTTTGGAGCCCTGAGCTCTCGCATTTTTACTGCTGCTTCTTCATCAGTGGCTTTTCAAAAGGTACCTTGCGCAGCCATTTAGAACACAGGGCTTCTGTAAGATTGCAACTCATTATTGTTTTCTTATTAGCTTGCATGGGGAGGGGAGAGAAGAAGGAGATATCAACCATGCTCTTTCCAGAAAGTCAGCCTACCTCTAAGAATGGTATTTCATTAATTAATTCAGGTGCTCTAGAAAATGGCTTACAGCTCAAAAAAAAAAAATCTCAGCAGCACTGGAATGGTTTGGCCTCTGTGAAGGGCTGTATGTGGGTAACAGGCTTTTAGGATTATTTTGTCCACTGGGGTTCAAGTGATAGCTGAATTATGGGCAGAATTGGTCCAGGCCAACTTACAACATCTTCATCACTGACTTATTGTCAGCTTGGTTTCACTTCAATAGGCATTAGAAACAATCAAGAGTGTTGTTTGTGTGCCTATGTCAGTACTGATCAGACTATGTGATCAGATCACTTTAATTTTTCCCTCTTGAAAACTCATCCTCATTAGGGAACTATAAAAATGACTTTACATCATACAATAACCTTCTCATTCATATGCATATTATTCTCATATTATGCAATAATTTATACTACACATTTGTATTTTTAATAATTGATATTTAAAATAGTTTTTCACAGCTAGTTCAATTTGTATTTACCCTTTTTATTTTCTACATATCTAAACAATGGCAGAATAAAACCACTGAAACTAAAATATATAAAAGTATGTGCGCAGTCATTTCCTTTTTTGGTTTTTTTTTTTTTTTTGGATTTGGGGGATTCTTGTGGTCATTGAGAACAATAAAGCTTAGTATAGGACCAAAACTACTTCTTCTAGAAGACTGTATTGTACAGTTCTGTCACAGACCTCCTCAGCTCCATCAAGACTATTACCTACTTGGTAGTTACTGGGCAATGTGCTTACACTGTTTACTCTGGTTACAGCAGGTCTTATAGAGACCCAGCCCCTCCCACAAAATACCTGAAGAAGGATAGAAACTGCACTTTGCAGTGTGCCGTCCCCAGGATCCTAGCTGTGTAACGCTTTGGCAGCCATCTGTGCAACATCACCTGGGGCAAAAGTCAAGCACGAATCTGGGCTCTGGGCACAGCACATTGTCAGAAAACTGCCACTGGCTGGGCATGGTGTTGGGAACTGGGTGATCTGTCAGTGTTCTTCTATTGCTACCTTGGCTCCCATGGGATTTCTGAGAAGAGGAGCCCTCTGCTGGATTGCCAGTTATTAAAACACAGTTGTTTGTGTTATTTATGGTGAAGTGCCATTGTATTTTCTGTGTTAAGAAAAGCCTTAAAGGCTTTCAGATGTCTCACAGTATGTAATAATTATTGTAGAATAAGTGGCAAAATACCTGTACATCAGAAGCAACCAGCTTGAAGAATTGCAGGGTATTTACATTGCAGACATAGACTTGCAGAGAGGTAGTTACAAATAAGTAACAAAAGATGAACAGGCGCAGCAGCATTTAATGAGTTCTGTACAAAGTGCGACAAGTACCAAAATCACTTGGGGTTGACAGGAGACTTTGCCAGTTTTGCCCTACCATTCCTGCAGCTGTGATGAATTGCAGGCTGCTTCTAGGTGCTACTTACTTGGTTTTCCAACCAAGACTGCTAAAAACTTCTAATGTGCTAATAAAGCAATAAGAAGTAGTAAGGAAGGCTGACTATCTGCATGCAAGAGACCTTGGTATCCTCCTAAAATGTGTTCCTGGTAAGTGGGAGTTGATCTCTTTGTACTGCTGTCTTGTTTCCTCATCAGGTTTGCATTGAGACATATGTATCTAGCTGTCACCAGCGGAGCATTAACACCGCTGTGCGGGCAACCCTCAGCCAAATGTTGAGTGACTTGACTTTACAGTTACGACAAAAGCAAGAAAACATGGTGAGCCTTCTGGCATCAGCAAATAGTTCCATGTCCATGGCTGCATACTGTTTTGTTCATCTGAATGCCTTATGGCTTTTACTCGGCACTTCCTCAATTAATCCCGTTTAAAAGCTTTTTTTGGGCTCTGAGTATGCCTGCCACGGAGCTCTCACATTGTCAGCTCTAGTTGGCTGGTTTGGTTTTTTTTCCTTCCATTAAACAAAAGAGACTTTGTTCTGATGTCAGGCTGCCTCAGCCTTTTCCATTCTTTTCTTTTGTTTGCTTGTTTTTCTAAGGGTAATTGAAATCCTTCTGCCATAACTTTTTGCATGACAAATATTTACATAACGAAAACAGATTCTCAATTAAACAAAGTGTAATTGAGGTTTTTCTTCTACTTTTTATAGAAGATAATTTTAAGTTAATGAAATTATTTTTTTCTTTGTTAGCAAAAAATAAATATAATTTTATTTATTTCATTATTAAAATCCATGAGAGCTGTTTGAATGACATCCCAGCACATTTTCAACTGTAAATGTTCTGGGTACATGTGGAATTACATTGGCTTCTTACATTTGTTTGTACTGCTTTGTATAATACCATATTGTCAAAGTACTATTTGTAGAAGTCAGTTTCTATTTATTAGGATATTTTAAGGACTGCAGTTGTACAGATTGTTTTCCTTACATCTGTTTTGGGTTAAGATGATCACTTCTATTTTGCATTAGTAGACTAGATTGCTTTTATCCTGCTGAGCAACTGCAAAAAGAATTAATCAGTTTAAGTAAAATTGTCTTCTGTTGGTGCTAAGTAAGTTCATTTTACTAGCCAAACATTTGCCAAAAAACCCTAAACAAACAAACAGAAACATTTTGGGTCTGCAAATTCAATTTTGTTAGTTCTTTTCTTAGCTGAGGAGTAGGTAAAAGCATGTGAGAACTGCATTTAGTTCCTGGCAGTTTGTTACTGATACTTGAGAGAATTTGGCTTGACGCTATTGTGCACAATGGGAAGAATCACAGCTGAACCAAATGATCTAAGAGGTCATTTCCATTTCCTGACTGCCATTAATTCTGTTGGTACTGTAACATTAATGTTGTCAATGTTCTAAACTCTCTAATACTCAATTGATTTTGGTTTCTAAGTAGTTTGTGAAGTCTAAACAATGCTTTTCTCTCAGTTATTTTCAATGCAATTTACATGCCTAATTATTCCTGAGTTGTTTTAGGTGTATGAAATCCCTTAAGGACTTACAAAGCTTTCACCTAAATGAGATGCAATTTCCATAAATCTAAATAACTCTTAAAACAGGTCTTAAGGAATTTTTAAAGATGTTTTGCAAAAGGTTCACTGAAAAACCCTAACAAAAAAAACCCAAAACAGATAGAGGACATGCATTTAAGAAAGTTCTACTGTTAAAGTATTGCTTCTATAACATTCCTCTGCACCTTGCACCAATTACACCACCTTTATCTTTTCTCAACAGATAGTTGAAAACCCTGACACCTTGCAGAAATTCAAGAGTCAAGGTATTTGTAATTTTTTTAGTGACTCCTTCCAGTCCAATGAAATCCAATAAAAAATAATTTTTTTATTCTTAACTTTCCTTTTATCACCACAGTGCTGTTTGATGTCATGGGAGTTGCATCCTCAGGCTTTTGTAACTTCTCTATAGTTTGGTGCTCTCTTGGTTACCTGTGGTAAGAACTGAGACAGCCCTGTTAGCTCCTGATATTTCCAGTTGTGTCTTCACTTGGACCGTGGTAACAGCATTGTAATAAATTATTGTTGCAAGGTAATAACAACATAGTAGTAAATTATTGTTGCAAGGTGCTAACTCCTGTAATTAAGGAGTTTCGTTGGTCTGGAAAAAGTTTTAGTAAGTGCTTTTACTTCCTGAAATGAAACAGGTTTGCAGAGTAGGATGTGGAATCTGAAAACAATTGTTACATTATTTCTGACCAAACACCTTGTTTATATAATGACTACTTGCAGGGTGATTATTTTACAAGAGGATATTTTTCTATTCCCATTGTGGCTTAACTTTCAACATCTTCTAGTAGGAAAAAGTAGTCCCTGGTTTTGACCTTCACACAGGATTTCTGCAGGCGAGCTGCAGAGAGTGTGAATGGAGGCTAAAATCTTTGAAGAGCACAAGCATTCTTTTATAAGATCAGAACTTGGTCAGACATCAGAAAATGTGTAAGAGAGAAACTGCAGGAAGAGAAACAGAAATTGGCTGCCATGTAGAAATACTGCGGCCAGACTTTTTCATTATTTAATTGTATACTTATTTTATTATCTGAATTTGATTTCAGCTAACCTTCTGTAAGTGCATGTAAGCAGTTAGTGCTCTCTCCGGATTTAGTACTGCTGCTTTTGCATTTTGTGGCGATCACTTTCCAATTTAGGACTTTTCCTGCTGCATCTTCTCTATGAATTTTGGTAGCCCTGCTCCTTGTTTAGAAGCTCTGACCAGCTCTGAAAGCCCATGCAGTTAACTGATGTTGTAATCCAGCTGCTCATATGTAATGCCTCTGATCTTTGTCCTTTTTGGAGGTACTTCTGCTCAGTCTCTTTGTGATGATGTTGTATCTGTCCTCACTGTGCTCTGTGAGAAGCTTCAGGCTGTCATAAAGTGAGTTATTTAAGTTTATAATTTTGATTTATTACCTGGAGATTGAGAGTTCCACTGATGCGTGTGATTGTACTGTTGTAGTTCTGGAATTATGGAGCAAAGCTGGGCTTAAATGAAGTGTTTAATAAAGAAAGTATTTTTCGTGATGCATTAATTTAATCCTTGCTTGAAATGAGGAGCTAATTTGCCTTCTTTGTGCACTGTTCAGCTTTAAAGAGCTTCCAGTAAATCTAATCTGTAGGTAACTTCCACACAGCAGCAAAATACTAATCCACGGAGAAGTTTTCTTTTCTGGCTGGAAGAACCATCATAGAGAGAATAACAATTACAAGGGCTGTGGAAAGACCTAACAGATACTATATTCAGAATGAATAAATCTGTCTTTCTTAGGCAGCATTTATCCAATTGAAGTAATTTGTACTATCAAAGAATTCCTCCAATTTAGGAATGTCATACACTCTACCTATTTGAATATTCATGATCTTAATTTTTAAAATGTGGTTGTTATGTACAGTAAGTATGTTATATGCTATACAATTTTCAGAAATTATCAGAGGCCAAGGTAGCACAGGCATCTATGTGTAATTCTTCTGCAGACTTTCTTCCCATGAGTGTCTCTAACAACAGCAGGATTGTAGAGGAGTGCCTTACTTAGCATTATTTAATCAGTGTCAGCATCTGGGAAAATAAAATCAAGAGTGCAGGGATGCCCTGTGCATGCCCATGCAAGTGTCAACTGCTAAGTGATGATCATCTGATTAAGACACATTGTAAGAAAAGCTTTTGGGAAAGAAGGCATCTGTACCCGGAATGCATATGTACATTTCCAGACAGGTGTGGACTGTTGTGAGGAAAAATCTATCCCTTTAAAATATATAAGAAGCCATCTGTTTTCAACCCTCCATAGCACAGAGATAGAAATCTAGCTTTGAGCCTCAGGATTCAGTGTTTTCTGCATGGCATGTGAAACAGATATTGTTGTATTTGGGTGCAAATTCAGATACGTGAGCAAAAGGAACTCAGGCAGTGACAGAAAAACAGATATTTCTCACTTCTTAATTTCAATTCAGATAAATCCATTCTTTACAGCTTCCTTGACCTACAGTCGTCAAAAAGTGCATTCCTCCAGCTCTCACCTCTGACCAAAGAGAGTTATTAAATCCTGGTTTTCTTAGGAGCGAGAACCAGATTGTGGGTGCACTTGCCATGGAGTGCTCCTTTCATAAGGCCGACCTCAGCCTTACTTGTCTCCTGGATCCTGCAGTTAATGTTAAGAGTAGGCACAGGCACTGTGCATGTTATAAGTGTATCCATTCTAGGTTTCCACAGATTCTTCAATATTCTTTCTTATGAAGCTTTCTTTGAGTTTATAGTTCTGACAGAGTAACTGGCAAGGCCCTGAAAGGTAGCCATATTATCATGTGATTTTCTGCCTGTAGGCATTGACTTTTGACCATTGTGGCCATCACCAAGAAAAAAAATAACAAACCAGGAGAAAGTAGCCTAAACATGCTTCAGATTGCCTGAAGAAACTATCCAATTATCCGGAGTCTTTTGCTGTCTTTTTTCCTGTATTTAAGGCTTCCTTCCCAAGATTTTAGATTGAGTTTGAATAATTATTTGTATCGGTGATTTAGAGGGATGGGAAGACTGATTCAAGATCAGAATTCGATTTTACTGAGGTTTCCAAAATGCTTATATACTATTTCGTGGTTAGTAATCTCTTGCTACAATCATCACGTTAAACATTACAACGACAAACTTATACATTTTACAAAGATCTCTTGCTTGCAGACGGTGATTCAATCTTCTTCTTCTTGACGACAGTCTTGATCCACTCAACTTGTAAACTTCAGAGTTTTGTTTGCTTCTGCCAAGGCATCCTGGTTATCAGATTGGCTATGCTAATTAAATTCACAGTATTCTCTGTCCTATGTATTGCAACAATTTGGGTTTTATTCTTCCTCTTTCTTTACTTATTTTTTTTAAAGTAGTAGATCACTGCATATGGTCAATACAAAGGAAATGCGATGATGCAGGTTATCACACAATTGTAAATTGACAGAAAGAAGCAAAATAAATCACTGCTGCAAATTATGGTATAATTTTCAAGTGAACTAATATGACTATTTTAGAAAATTAAGTAGTCTTTGTTTTAATATAATGTGAATGGCATCTTTTCTTTGCCAGTGACAATCGTCAACTTCAGCTTCTTTACTTGGAGTGTATCCTCTCCAT
The DNA here is from genome assembly GCA_013400175.1 of Phainopepla nitens. Lineage (NCBI taxonomy): Eukaryota > Metazoa > Chordata > Aves > Passeriformes > Bombycillidae > Phainopepla > Phainopepla nitens. The sequence continues at coordinate 364,827 of VXBQ01000632.1, read as the reverse complement.
GCTAAATAGCTCCTCCCCAAGCATGCACCAGCACAAAGGATTCACTGATGTAATATGGTGAGTACATCTGAAGACTAATATGAATACTCAGTTTGTAAATGTAAAAGGACCTGCTCCCCAGCCTTGCAAAAAACTTGTAAAAAGTCTCCAAATGTGAGCAGAGCATGCTGTTAACCTACTATCAGTTCTTTCTGTGCCTCATATGAAATTGGTTAGGACCACCTGCTCAGCTGCCGCATTAAATCCTGGTAGTGAATTATCACTGTAATGAGGTCTAATGGATTTAACCAGAATGGAAAATCTCTTATGCCTTCTGCAATAGTTTGGATTTGTGTGTGGCATTAAATGAGATGCTCTGCTTGTTGTAGGAGGGTGCTGTTGAGGTTCTTAATGTTCTGATACAATAATACAGGAAGATAAGCAAAATTAATGTCAAATGTGTGCTGGTGACCAGAAATGCTTATTATGACCTGCATTGTTGTGTAAGGTTTAAGGCTAAATACTCTTAGTGGTGCTTCTCTTTTATCAAGAAATTCTCCTTTTTAATACACTTCACCAGGAAGGTTTGGTATCTTTGGTGTTCATATCTACCTCTAAATTGTTTGATACCATCACTTCAAAGCACCTGAAATAATCCTTCTTTCCTTGAGATTGAAATAGTGGGGTTCTTACAGCCTGTGGATAATTGAGTCATAGTAATAAAGCAGGGATGTAACTAATACGCAGTTCCTTGAAGTCTGTGCCCATCTTTTGGTCTTGTCAGGTGGTTGTATTAAGGACAGATATATATGACTGTTAATGACAAATGTGTTTCTTGTGCTTTTACCCTGTAATTTTTGAAACTGTAGTGTTTGACTTGGGCCCAATTCTAAGGATGGAACATGTAGAGGCACTCATAACTCCCTCTAGGAACATTAGTGGCTGCAAAACTGGAAGGTCTTCAGACTGGTAACACTTGGCGGTGTTGCACAAGGACCCAGTGCTGAGGCCTCCTGGAGATCTAACATAAGAGCAGAATTCCTTCTCTCATGGCAGATTCACTTCAGAAGTTTCTGCCTTTGAATTTCACACAACTCTTTCTTTATGTTTGTTTCAGACTGTGGGGCCATCTTATATGCAAATTCACTGAAATAATCTCAGTTAAAGAAAACACTTCCTGTTTTATTTTCAATTTACATTCTTTTGACAATCCAGTTTATGCTGCAAATCTAGAGGTGTTTGTATGTCACTGTAGAGTTGACTCGGCGGCAATAAAGACTCCATAGATCAGACGGCAAAAGAAGCGTTTATTAAGAAAAGACTCATCCTTTTATAGATGAGTTAGTTAGGTAGATTCACATTGGCTGACAGGTTAGCAAGCAAATGACACCCCTTAGCCCACTGGTGAAAGAAGAACAACCTCTTGAAAAACATCCCTAGACAAACATCATGTAGCTCATGTGCAAACAGCAGGTATAGATACTGTTTATAACTCTTTCTCTCACTCCCTCACAACCTCTCAGGATAGCCTGGGAAAGTTGCTAATTTCTCTCTCTGACCAGGCTGTCAGCATCCACATTTCTATGTGTAACTGTGTACCATGAGGGCAAGCCATCAGGGGTGGGATATCTTAACCGGCACTGCTGCCAAGGAGTGAACATGCATGCTTCAGCTACCTGCTTAAGTTGGGGGGAAAATCACAAAACACTAGGTAGGTATGAAGCAGTTTCAACTGCAAACATAATTTTGAACATTTTGTACACATTAATACATTACCTATTTGGTGAAGTTGTGATCCAAACAGGTAGCTGTCATTATCCTTTAGGGAGCTGTTGCCTACATGCACACAGCTTTCACTCTGACAGGCACTTTGTAGACAGTCCCCAAAGAAGATAAAGAAGGGGGCAGACAGAGAAGATTTAGCTCTGTGTGCTGACAGTATTCTCCATAGTTTGATACAGAAACACTCTGGTAGGACTAAGATGTGGGGAATATACTGTTATTGTAACCTGTGATTATGCCTGCTTTGAGACAGGCATGTTTCTTAAGCAGTGAATTGTTATGTTTTGAAATGTACTTGATTGTAGAAATAAATGGAATAATCAGATTCCAAGTCATTATCTGATGTCCTGTTAAAAGCTGGTTTTCTTTCTGTGACTTGGGGAAGCTGAGCTGTTTCAGAAATCTTGTTAAGAGAAGCAATGAAAATTCTGGACTGCATAAAACCTTAAGAAAATAAAATGTAGTTACCTAGGAGGATGTATTTTATGAATTGTTACTTGTAATTAGATGCTTGCTCTAGGTACTTGCTGGTACTGCTGAGATGTGAGTGAAAACCAGATATGGGACTCATTGTCATGCACCACTTGGCTTCTTAAATTAAGGTCTTGCAGACTGAAGTAAAATGTCAAGTGTGTGAGTGCAAAGCTGAAATAGCAACTAATGGAGCAAAATGCTGAGCTGGCTTTGGTTCCATAGAAGAGTGATCTGCTGCTGTTGAATCACTTAACATGAGTGTTAGTTGAAAGAAGGATGGGTATTTACTGTATAGGGGCATATGAGTAGTACAGTGCACACTGAGTTATTGTCAAGAGCTTTCATTATGTTCTCAAAAGACAGCCAAACAGAGGCTCACAACTAAGGGTGCTTACTAAAATAATGCATGTGCAGTTCAGTGATGGAAGATTCAGTCTTCTAGTTAACATAGATTAGTTCTTGTTTAGTCTGGGTTTTTATTTTAAAGCTCCCAAGGTGAATTGAAAAAGATACACTGAGCAGTGGAAGCCTAGAATTTCTACCTTGTGATAGGCTGCAGCTGGTGAAAGAGGCAGGCATGTTATCCTGCAAAGGGACAGCACTGTGCAGCAACATGAACTTGCAAATTCAGTACCATGTTTCTACAGCACACAGAGGTATTTCCATATGGACTAGCGTGCTGATGCTTGGGAGATGAAAAAAGCCTAGCATAATTTGTTTTTCTATCGAACCACTGCTGTTTGACTGATAATTAAAACAAGAATGTATATCTCATTTAACCATGGGCTATTTTCAATCTGTTCTTGTAAGAGTATTCTTTTTCCAGTTACCATCTGCTGCTTTTCTCTTTCTCAGGAAGCAACTGTGTCCAGCCCTAATAGTAATCCTGGGAAATCCAATCCATGACAAAACTATCACCTCTGCCCACAGCAGCATCTGCCTTGAGGCTGATTCACCTTCCTCAGGGATCTCTGATCATGGCCGGGGTTCAGGTTGTTCTTCCACAGCACCTACCCTTAGTGGGCCTGTTGCACGGACCATATATTATATTGCAGCAGAACTGGTTCGACTGGTGGGGTCAGTGGAATCCATGAAGCCTGTGCTACAGTCTCTGTATCACCGGATATTGCTTTACCCACCACCTCAACATCGAGTAGAAGCCATCAAAATTATGAAAGAGGTAGGGTAACCACATGCACAAATCCAGGCGTGTAAAACAAAATGTTTATTTAACAGTAAGTGTTGCTGATATGTGCATGCCAATGAATTTCAAACCTTCCTTGTGTGCAGTATCAGATGAAAAAAATCAGTCAAAAATGTAAAGCACTGGAGAACATTCTAAATGTGATTCTTGCTGAATATTCTCCTTTACTTTTCTGCCTCTAAAAAAAGGAAAAGTAGCTTTGATAAGTAGAACATCATTGTGCCGTTTTCATCTGCTATGAGAAATTACAATAGGGCTACCTTGGGTTCCAGGGCTTGATAAATTTATGACTTATTTATTGTGTTTAAATAATGCTTAGATAATCTTCTACTTACTTCTGTTTCCTTTCCTTTCAGATTCTTGGCAGTCCTCGGCAGCTTTGTGATTTGGCAGGGCCCTGCTCTTCTGAATCAGAATCCAAGAAGAGGTCTATTTCCAAAAGAAAGTCCCATCTGGATCTTCTCAAGCTGTAAGCTTTGTTTCCTCCTTTAACCTCTTCTGTCTTAAGTCTGTGCACACAGAACACTTAAGCAGCTCAGGAGCATACCCAGTATGAGCCCCGGTATTTGCCTGGTTAAATAAGCCCTGAAAATGAAACAGGTGTAAAAGCTCTTGCTTGATTTGTCATCAGTCTGGGCCTGTTTGTGAAGACGTAGATAACCACCTTGTTGAGTTTGCCAAAATTCCCAAATATGTTGGTTTACAGCTGAAAATTTTTGGGTGTGGGTTCTTTAAACTTGCAGTAAAATAAATGTGTGTTTCTTTAGAGGTACGTTTTCAAGATGAAGTCAAAGGTGGTCATAGAAAATTCAAACATTGTCATATAGAGCAAGAAGGGTTCTCAGTTCTTATAAAGATCATATCCTGTAGATAAGATCATTTTCAGGACAGAGATGGCCTTTAAATTTAGTTCAGCTGAGTGTTGAGATTTTTTTTTTTTTTTTTAGTTTAAATGCTTGTCTGTAAGAGAGACCATGCTGTGCATGCTGGTGTAAATGCATGGTAACTTTCTCTTGTTGGCAGTCCCTTTACAGACTGACCATGTTTGCATGGGAGACTTAATAATTTGTTCTTACACTAGTTGTCTTTCTCAGGAATAGTCTTAAAGGATAAGTTCACTTCTTTTTTTCCTGGTTATGGAAAGATGGTGTTGAATGACAGTGACGTGCTCACCATACATGTTGCATCACTTAAATAAGCTCTGTGTTGATTGTAGCATCATGGATGGGATGACGGAAGCGTGCATCAAAGGTGGCATTGAAGCATGTTATGCTGCAGTGTCCTGCGTCTTTGCCCTGCTTGGAGCATTAGATGAGCTGAGCCAAGGGAGGGGTCTTAGTGAAGAGCAGATCCATCTGCTGCTCCAGCGCTTAGAAGAATTGAAGGATGGGACTGAGACAAGCAGGGACTCTATGGAGATCAATGATGCTGACTTCAGGTGGCAGAGACGCATCCTGTCCTCAGAAAACCCTGCCTGGGAATCAGGAAATGAGAAGAGTCCTGATATTAGTATTAGCGTTACCACAGACACTGGTCAGACTACTTTGGAAGGGGATATGGGACAAACAACTCCAGAGGATAATCCAGAAAATCAAAAAAACTCCCTGCCATCTCCAGCTGGACACGAAAGCAAAGCGATTCATTACAGAGAACCAGAGTCAGAAACCATTGACCAGCCAGATGTTGTTCAAAGAAGCCACACCATAGTCTATCCAGATATAACTAACTTTTTATCAGTTGATTGCAAGACCCGGTCCTATGGATCCAGATACAGTGAAAGTAACTTCAGTGTAGATGACCAGGACCTTTCTAGGACTGAGTTTGATTCATGTGACCAGTATTCCATGGCAGCAGAAAAGGATTCAGGCAGGTCTGATGTCTCAGACATAGGCTCTGACAATTGCTCCCTGGCTGATGAGGAGCAGACGCCACGGGATTGCCCAGGTCACAGGTCCTTACGCACTGCTGCTCTCTCTCTGAAATTGCTGAAGAGCCAAGAAGCAGACCAACACAGTGCACGGCTCTTCATTCAGTCACTTGAGGCGCTTCTTCCTAGACTTATAGCTCTTCCCAGCATAGAAGAAGTGGATGGAGCACTGCAGAGCTTCTCTTCAACATTCTGCTCAGGTTTGCAAGCAAATATTTACTGTCTAACCCGTATGCACACTCCGACAGCACTCTACACAGATTCCCTTGTAGGATTTCATCTTCAGAGAGCATACCCAGAATGAGGAGGTTTGGGCTTTACACCATACATTCCTCCACAGGAACACACTTCATTTAGGGCAAAGCAAATTGAATATGCAGGCACTGATTCTAAGGGAGGTAAAGCCATTGACTTTTAACAGGCTCTGGATTATGTCCTGAATCAATAAAGAAATTGAATTTGCTGTAGCAAGATACCTCTTTGCAGGTTTGTGAAGATCTGTTGAGAAGCTTTGCACATGGTGTCATTAAAGAGAGGTCAGGGTTGCCCTCTTAGCATGAGAGGGGTGTGGGAAGTACACCTCCTGTTTGTAGTGAGATATAAGTAGCTTAGTATATCACTGCACTGTTATTATTAGTAGTGCCAGCCTCACAAAGAGGATGGTTACAATTCCACAGCAGTAAGCTCTAGAAAGGATAGGGAAAGGGAAGAGTTTGTCTTCACTCTTTTGTTTTTCTTAATGCTGCTATCTAATATGACAGGAAATGCAAAGCTCAAAGCCCAGACCTAGTGAAAAATTAAGAACTTGCCTTATAAGGGATTAAATATCTTCAGTTCTTTCATGATTAGAACATTTGGGATCTTGACCTGTCAAACAAACAAAAAAGGCATGCAAAGGCTAGTTTGTCCTGTTGATAACACATTTAAAATTTGTGTAAATATATCTTTTAGAAGGTTTTTGCTTTCCTGACAGTGGCCAAAATGAAAATGTTTGCTAAAATATGTCTCTGTTTCTTTAACTTACTTTTCTGCAATTGCTTTTCTTACTGTTCATCTCCTAGTCATTGCTTCATTCAAATGAATGATCATTTGTGCTCCCTCACACACATTAAACTCATACAGAGTCAGAAGGGGGGACTCTTCCCATCATCATACAGCATAATTTAGATATGAAGCTGGGTAAATAGATTATATTCTTGATATCCTGTTTAAATGCTACCCAAATAAACTCCAACTCAGGAAGATGATAAATGGTATTCTTAAGAAACATTGGCTATTTTATATCACAGAAAGGAAATACCTTAAAAGAGGCACTAACTTTAACTACTTTTCTAATTGAGGGACTCAAGACCATCCTTTCTGTCACAGGTATTTCTTTTTGCCTGAAAAAGGGTAATCTTGAGGTTGTGCTGAAAGACCAGTGCTGGACCTCTAGCTCAAACCTTTGTGTACCTGTTCTCATGTGCATGAATGAGTATGCCACTTCTTTTCCCTTTCGTCTGTAAAGTCTTTACAGAGTACTTTAAAGCTGTGGAAGATGTGGACCTAGGAGAATTCTAGATTTTAAGGTTAAACATGGCTTTTATTGGCATTCAGTATGAGTAATACAGTGGGAAGAATGGAAGAATATAACTCAATTTCTGCATTAAATCCATTATTTGTGGCTTGCATATCTTAAAAAGATAGTCTTGGACTTAGATTGTTGAGAGACTTCTCACTTTTCTAAGAAAGTCACCCCTGCAGCTAAATCTGTACTTAAAAAATGTACACCACATTTCCAGATGGATTTGGTGAAGTACTTGTAAAAGACACCATTCAGTAAGGAATCATGGAAAAGTGGAGTAGCAAGTCAGTGTATTAAGACAGCCTGGAAGAGGTATCCTGGAGTTTTCATGGAGATGTGGCTGTTGCAGGGTTGTACTTTTATGCTTTTGTAAGATCTGGGCAGTTCCTGTTTCAGTTGGACTCCTGGAATGAGACTCCATCCAGCTAAAACAGTCCCTTAACTTGTACCTCAGATCTTAAGCAAAAGTCCATCAGTCCTCCCAAGGTGAGAACTTTTGAGTTCTCCCAAGTTCCTCCCTAGGTGAGAGAGCCATGAGTCTGAAGACCTTTAGAGAGAGAGACTTACAAAAGTTGAAACAGATGTCGGGGGGTAAGAACTCCCTCTGGAGAGCTTCTGAGACACCAGTTTGATCTGCCTGTATAAGCAAGGTGTAGGTCCTTACTTTAGGAGTTTTTCATTAGCACCAGCTGCTCAAGGCACAAATTAGGTGATGAAGTTAGAGGGATTGATCCCAATCATTGTATATACAACATTTATTGAGGTGTAATTATTGAAGAATACATTAGGAAATATGAGAGTTGGATAAGATTCGAGTTGAGGAAAGACATAGATGCAGTTCTGAGACCAGTCAGTACAGAAGCAGTAGTTTTGTGTTTCTGGGAGACCTTATTTAACTGCTTTGTTTCATTTTTCGATTTTTCTTACACTTTGAAAGGATAATACAATTTAGTACTCTTTCCTACAAGCCAGGTCCTTATATAGATAGCATTGCAAAATTAGGAAGTTTTCATAGGGTTGAAAGGCAATGACTGGAGATAGGAATTTAAGGCCCTACTGAGAGAAGCATGGAAAAGGTGAAGTCAGCTAAGCAGAGTTATAGTGAAATTAAAATTTGCAAGTAAGTTGGTTAACTCTAAAGTTAGGAGTAAGTTAGCCCATCTTCAGTTTTGATTCCTTATGGTTTAGAGGGAAGGTTTTTATGCTGGTAAGTATCTTATCTTCTGTTTCTGTGATCTCAGCATCTCACAAATGCAGTTGGTTTTTTTCCCATATTTGAGAGGAAGTTAAGGTGCATATTTTTCCCCAACAATGTTTAGTGCTCAAATGCGTGCCCTCAATGGAATATCCACTTTTCTGTGCAGTTGTACACCTCCCTTTTTAATTCTAATCTTGTACAGGAGGTTGCACATTTTTAAAAACATTTTTAATACAAAATGAAGTGGGCTTGTTTGTTTGTTTGTTTGGGTTTTTTAGTTTTGGTTGTTTTTTTTTTTTTACTTTTACATATGTCTCTGCCTTGAGGTTTTAATTACTCTAGCATGTTCTAGTCCCTGAGGTACATATTTAAGAGAGATAAGACAAAACCCAGTGGGAGATGAGATATCTACATCAATATCATGATCCTCCATCCAACAGAGTGTTAAGATGCATCTTTGTTTTCAGTGATGAAGAAATCACTAGAACTACTCACAGGCTACTTGCAAGCACATGGTTGCAGTTTTGGTACTAGGTAAACGTTCTCTGTTAACATTCACCATGAGAAATCTACCCCGAGCAATGCCAGCCTGTGTGGGTGTGGTTTGTGGCCAACCCTATTGCCCTTCCACAAAGGTTGCTCCCTTGAACAGAAATTCATTTTTTAGACCCACCAGTTACTCTCTTTCTAAATCCACCCTCAAACAGTTACTCACCTTATCCACGCCCCCAAAGTGACGACAGTGGAAAGTCCGAGAAGGCAGCAGCACAGAGCTTTCAAACCCTCACGAGGCAAGAAAAACATTTGCTTCTTTTCTTTGTGTGGATTTTTTTAATGTTAATGGTTTGTTGTATTTTGTCTGAGAAGAGGTATGAGCTTTATGGTGGGAGGAATATATTCACAGTAAACCACTGCAGCAGTTAACAAAGGACACAGCTTTGCTTCATCGTGTAACTAACCTTGGAAGCTGGTTTTTGTTCCATTTCAAACATTCCTTTAGGATAAAGCTGACTTCGTAATCTTCTTTAATTGACATTGTATGAATGGATTTCACAGTTGATGTGAAAACCATGAAATATTGTGAGTCATGGGGGTGGATCTGGTATTTCTGATCTTTTTCATGGTTCAAACTACAGATCATAGGGATTCAATTAGGTGTTGCTCATACTTGATTGATATTTTTCTATCAGTTGGTCAGCTATTTGCTGAAGAAAGGATTGTTCCACTGAACATGGTTGTGGGCTTCATACAAATAGTGTTTTCAGGACTAGGGAGTACTTTACAGGTGGTTGCTGGGTCTGACAGAAGTGCAAGTGCTCAGCTACTCAGAAAGTAGGCCTTGTATGAAACAAATAGAGCTTGGAGTTGTAACTAGTTCCAGCCAGCTTGGCCCCAGATATTTGTCCATATACCTCTAGGCCATGGAGAGAATGATAATTGCCAACTGATCTTGCAGGGTGTGGAGCACTCCAGTCCCCATCCAGCAACTGACTTAGCCAGAACAGGTTTACTGGGGAGTTAAAAGGGGGATTAAACTGTTAATCTCATTAGCACCATTTGGTGCAGTGTATTCTCAGTTAAGTACACAGGCTTTGGGTCTGTTCCTTTCCACCTCACTTTTCCAGTTAACACTGCAGATGTACCCTGCCCTTTGGTTTATACGGGATAGTCATCCCAACGAATGCTGGTGCTCCTTGCCTATTTCAAATTTAGCACATTGCTTTACTGGACTGTGACTGGAGTGTTCAGTTTGTCTTGCATTCTAGAGGAACTACTTATTTTTCTATTCCCTATCCTAGTATGTTTAGTAGAGTAATTTCTACTGATGATTCATTAACTATTCTAGCAATCTGTTGCTGCAAAATTCTAAGGATAGATTCTGATATTTTTTCCAGGAAAAATCTGTGTAAAATATGAGAGCTCACATGATGTTTTTGTTAGGTATGATGCACTCACCAGGATTTGAGGGAAACCTAAATTTCAACTTCCAGACTCTGATGAATGCAGACAGTCTCTACGTGGTATCACATTATACTTTGCTGCTTAACCTAAAACTGGCAAACTCAGATTACTACAGGAAGAAGCCTGCCCAAGCCCCTGTATTGCTGGTGAGTTGGGGAATATGGGATAATTGTTTTTAAAAAATGACAATTTATTTTGCTTCCTTTCACATAAACCAGCCCACACATAAAGCCTTCGGGCTGCTTGCTAAGTGGTGAAATAGTAATTGCAAATGAAGCGTTCTCCAAGCTGCTTATGAATCTTGCATGATAAGTGTTGTGCATCTGAATTACACTGTGATTTGGTGGGAAGGAATGCTGCTTACTGATTGTCATTAAGGTCACAGTCAGTTTGATGATTAAACTATTTTCAGAATAGATTAGCATCATCTACTATAGCAAGTATTGTCTCTTGATAATGTGCATGAACATATCTTCATCTTGCAATTTTTTTTTTTGCCAAACAATCAAATTGAATTTCTGTAAATGAAGACATGGAAAGTTAAAGTGAAAAGTAAGTAGGTGTTAGTAATGTGAAATAATGTTTTTGTTACACCTGGAATTCCTCAGCTTCTTGGGCTTTTTAAAAATTGTTTTGAAAACTGTGAGTTATAAAACATGGATCCATGTTTTTCAGCTTAGTTGTCCAAGAGACATTGAAAAACAAAAAAAGATTGTGGAAAAATAAAAAAGATGTCAAAATGTATAATTACTGCTGAACTTCCAGTGTAAGAGAATTTATAATCTAGATCATCTCAAAAGCAAATGGAATTAAACATCATCCTTAGTTCTAGTGTGTTCTGCAGCAGATGGAGTGCAAATCTGTGACTCACGACATTCTCTGGAGGATTCAGTGTATGCAACAGGCCTGAGGCTGACCAGAGTATTTTTAGAGATCATTTTGATAAATAATTGGAGACCAGTTAATCTGTGATGACTGTTCAATGCAGAAAGGCCCAATTGTTGGGCAGACCACCTTAGGTGCCACAATTTCTTTTAATTGGATTTGAGATCCTACTCCCACCTCATGGCAATAGCGAGAGGTCAGCATGTCCCATTGTCACTGTGCAAGAACTGTCATTTGGATTTGCATTTTGCATTAACTGCAGTAGGAGAAGGGAGAGCTGTTCTCCACTGCAGAGACAGACAGAGAAGAATCTGGACAGGCTGGGTTTATGAGGCATGGCCAATTGTATGAGTTTCAATAAGGTAAAGTGTCAGATCCTACCCTTGGGTCACAAGAACCCAGTGTGGCACTACAGGCTGGAGCAGAGTGGCTGGAAAGCTGCCTTGGGGAAAAAGACCTGGGAATGCTGATGAGCCAACTGGATGTGAGCCAGTGTGTGCTCAGATGGCCAAGAACGCCAGTGGCATCCTAGCCTGTGTCAGGAATAGTGTGGCCAGCAGGACCAGGGCAGAGATTGTCCTGGTCACTCTGGTGAGGCTGCGCCTCAAATACTGTGTTCAGTCTTGGACTCTCAGTACAAGAAGGACATAGAGGTCCTGGAGAGAGTCCAGAGAAGGGCAACAAAGCTGGTCAAGAGTCTAGAGACCAAGTCCTATGAGGAGTGGCTGAGGGAGCTGGCATAGTTTAGCCTGGAGAAAAGGAGGTTCAGATGAGACCTTCTCATTTTCTACAACTCACTGAAAGAAGGGTGTAATGAGGTGAGGGTAGGCCTCTTCTCCCAGGTAACAAGTGACAGGAATAGAGGAAATGATCCCAAGTTGTGCCAGGGAGGTTTTGACTAGATACTAGGAAAATTCTTTTCATTGAAAGGGTTGTGAGGAAGAGGAACAGACTGCCTGTGGAAGCATTCAGAAAACATGTGGGTATGGCACTTCAGGACGTGGTTTAATGGTGAAAGTGGTGATGGTGCTATGCTGACAGTTGGACTTGATGATCTTAAAGATATTTTCCAACCTTGACAATTCTAAGATTGCAATCCTCCGTTAATTCTCTTCATAACTTAATTTCTACTTCTACAATCCCTTACTCAGAAGTAGATCTGGGGGCTGATGATGTAGGGCTTACACTGTTGTCCTACATTTGGCTTTTATGGTTCTCTGCAGAAGGAGTTCATGAAGCAGGTCCAGTCCAGTGGAGTATTGATGGTATTTTCCCAGGCCTGGGTAGAAGAACTGTATCACCAGGTACTAGAAAGGAACATGCTAGGAGAAGCTGGATACTGGGGAAGCCCTGAGGAACACAGCCTTCCACTTATCAGCATGCTGACAGGTCAGTACAATATTCTGGCGGCAAGGCTAACTTCCCAACCTGTCTAAAGCAAGCTACAATGACCCGCTGCTTTATTGCATTACATACAGAACAGCATGTCATCATGCAATATGTTGAATTGTGGAATTATCAGTAGAGAAGGAGCCAGACCTAGCTGTGGCAGGTACTTAAGTGTTTGTTTTGGCTCATCAGAGTATTTTTGAAGCATAGGTTTAAAAAAATAAAAAATCAGAACTGTCTCTGGGAGACAGGGACAGTAGTTTTGTTCACTGAACCAAAACATCTCTTAATTCTGTTAGCTTCGGTTCTGGTGGAGTTGATACTTGTTAATGATAAACAGTAAGGCTACTGTTTTCTTGATGTCATAGCAAAGCCATTTCAGTGTGCCTGCGGTGCAGTACAAATATAAATAGTGGCATCTGCTCCTGGAAGCCTTCCACAGATTGGACTCCCCTTGGTTCAGACTTGAGCTATGCCAGGGATATGCCAAATGGCACAAGAGAGAAGCTGAAAACCTCGAGCACAAGTGCTTAAAAGCAGTACTTAGCTTTTTTTAAGGGGAGGAAAATCAAATTGTATCAGCTGAAAGATGACGGAATGGCTATGATACTGTATTGATATAAAATGCACTGTCCACTTTAGTGTGTATGTAATTAAAATAGTATATGCAGGGAGAACATTGACTTCAGCTGAGCCGTTAAGTGTTGATCAAAGGGCACTGCTCTGAAAGTTTTTTGCTGATTGCATTGAGCTCAGTGTTACTTTTAGCTGATTGTATTGAGCTCAGATGAAAGAAACACTTGGCAAAAATGATACCTGGATGTGGAGATGGGGCTTGTTAGAAGAAGATTCTAAAATGGGATTTTAGAAAGAAAACCTGGTGTCCCTAACATTAAACGCTCTGCGATAAACTGGTCTTTTGTTGTGTCGGAGAAAAGGTTGTATTTCTTTTGTTGAGATTGATCATACATAGGTCTACTAAAAATCACATTTAGGACATGGGATCCCAGTGCATCCTGAGGACTCTGACTGAGGTCTGGAAACATCTAAATACAGGATTTAGTAAGATTTGAAATATTATACTAAGCAATGCAGAGATTTAAGTGTGTGGTAATTTCTGAACTGTAAGAAATACCTTGAAATCTCTACTGGAAGTTCTGTTCACTGTGTAACTTGAAGAGGGGGGAGAGCAGGTTTTGAGAGTGAGATGTCTCCCCTGTTCAACAAAACATTGGTTATACTGGGCAAAGCCTAAGATGCCATAGCTCACGTTTATACCAAGGCTTTAGAAGGCTGCCAGAAAGAGTAACAAAAAAGCACACCTGAGAAGTCAGGAGTGCTAGTACTTAGTTGAACACAGAGCCAGTAAGACATGCTTTCCTTGTACCATCTGTGTGTCAAATAGTAATCTGATGTTTTTTAATGTTCTGGCAGACATCGACGGCTTGGGCAGCAGTGCAGTTGGTGGCCAGTTGATGGCATCTGCTTCAGCTCAATCTCCTCTTTCCCAAAACCAGAAGACAGATGATTCTGTTGTTGCAGGTACTAAGACTGTATTGTAAGTATGAGTGTGTCTACCAGCAATGTTTTGTTATGTACCAAAAGCATATGCACATAAATTGTGTGGAATAACAATTTAAAAGGAAAGTATATCACTGCATCATACCTGTGAATTGGTAGTTCAGTGTACAGAGGACAAATGTGACTTGGCTTTTTGCCACTAATGATAAAGCTTCTATTGTGTCATTTTCTAGTAGTAATCGTATTAATGTTTTTTCCACTCTAGGAATTGCTTTTGCCCGGTACATTTTAATTGGCTGTTGGAAGAACTTGATTGACACTTTGTCCACCCCACTGACCGGCCGCATGGCAGGCAGCTCCAAGGGGCTGGCCTTCATCTTGGGAGCAGAAGGAGCCAAAGAGCAGAACCAGAAGGAGAAGGACTCCATCTGTGTGAGCCTGGATGGACTAAGGAGGGCAGCTCGGCTGAGCTGTGCTCTAGGTAATGCTGCATGGGGGATGTCATGGCGGACTCGTAAAATAGGATGGTGACTTGCCTTGAAGTAATCTGGGAGAAAGAAATGCAGCATCCTGCTCCAGTTTTGCGTAGAAATGGGGATGGTGGGAATATGCATAGAGTGCTCTACAGCATAAACATATCCAGCCAACTTTTCTTGACCCTACCTCTTGTTGAGGTTCTGTGGGATTGGGGAGGAAATGTTGGTCATATAGTAATTGTGTTGTTGCTTTACAGGAGTTGCTGCTAACTGTGCCTCTGCTCTTGCCCAAATGTCTGCGGCCTCCTGTGTCCAAGAAGAGAAAGAGGAAAAAGAAATCCAAGAACCCAGTGATGCTATAGCTCAGGGTAAGTACATGATTAAATTACCTACCTCATCTTATATCGCCTGCAAAGCTGCAACTGGAAAGCGCTTTGCCACACATAGTGTGGCACATAGGCTCTGTTGTTCTGCCGTGCACCACTTGCCTGTGGGCAACATGGGAAGGGTGTCTTCAGTACATGCCTGCTGTCCTAGGTTCTTAACATTATGTCCCACTAATTATATTCTATATGGAACTGAAATCAGTGGAACAATGCATAATCCAACAGCATTTTTCAACGTGTGCTTTTTAAACCTTGTGATTCTAGTACAACCAGAGAGCATCAGAGAAACAGCTTATTTGGGGATTTTTGTGTGTTGGGTGGTAATGTAAGCTGAGTTTGCATCACTCTCCCTGTCTGGTTTATGTATCCTTGATTATATTTTGTCATCATCATCATATATTTAAAACTGTTTCTGAATCATATTAAATGAAAATGGAATAAAAATTTGTGGCTTTTTAACATATAAAAAGTTCTGCATCTCTATACCATTTCAAACTCAGTGGAAGTCAAAGTCAATTGTTGTATCCATTGACTATTTGAAGAAGAACACAAAATTTCGCTGGTAACATCTGATTTCTAATGGCAAGAAGCCCGTAAAAAAAACACACTGTTGCACAAATAACCCAGCTTGGTACTTAAATTTGGTGTCTTGGTATAAAAAAACAAAACTGAAAAAGCCTGAGCTTAAACAAGGTTTTGACTGCTCTGCTGCACGACTGAAGCGAGTTGGCAAGACTATGCTGAAGCAAAGAGGAGGCACCAGCAGTGGCCAACTGATCTGTTCTGTGAAAGCTTTCAAAACTTCAAAACTTGTTCCATTCCAATGCAGCATGAAAACAGAGCTTTCCAGGAATTCTCAGAAAAAATAAATAGATCCAAATGGTTGTAGCTCAGATCAAGATTAGTTTTGCTTTAACAAGAGCTCTTTGGTGAAACTTTTTGTATGGAAATACATGTGAAATCCACAAATGCTATTTTTTTTATCATAGCAAAGGAGATTTGGGTAAAAATAAATATCCAGTCGGCCATCTCTGTAGAGGAATATCACTGGCAAATTGCAACTGTTCTGTGGGCAACCAGATGTGAATTTGGGGGTGGAGGGTGTCAATCTAGCATTGATTTTTTTTTTCTCGTATACAGGATCAGTCAAAAAGGATTTTAGTTTTAAAGCTACCTTAGGTTTATTAGGAAGAAATGGATTTCTCTGATGTTTTTCTGTCTAAAATTCATGTTCTTTTATAGATTTCGGACTGTAATCCTTTGCCATCACCCTGTATACCAACCAGTGTTGTTTAAAAGCTGAAGAAGCTAATTTTATTCTTTCTTTTTTTTTATGCTGCAGTGAAACAGAAACTGGAGCAGAAACTGGAGCAGATGGGGAAAGTGCAGGGAGTCTGCCTGCACAATGCTCATGTTTTGTGTATGGATGCAGTCCTTAATGTGGGTCTGGAGATGGGAAGCCATAATCAGGACTGTTGGCCTCATGTATTCAGGTACTCACCAGCTTTTCCCAAAATAGCCAGAATTCATGACATGTTGCCTAAAAGTAAGGGACTGAGAAAAAGGGCTTTGCAGACTCTGTAAATGTTCTGTGTAAACAGTGTCAGAGTGAATTAACTGCCAGTATCTCTAAAAGAAAAGATGGTGCTGTTTTCCACCACTACTCAGGGACAAAATCAATGCTTAGAAGCTTCAAAGTTACCAGAAGACTGTGGCAGACCCAGGAACCTAAACGGGCTTTTCAGGCACCTCCAGCAAGTTGTTTGCTGTCTAGGCACATGGGAGGCCAAAGGATATAAGAAGAAAGGTTATCTAATGTGTAGTTTGAGAGTTAGAAATCATCTGTTTATGGTTTGAGGAAAATGTCCTGTGATTAGTGCAGGGAGAAGTTGTTTTGGGGTGTTTATTAATTTTTTTGCTTCTCCTGTGTGTTCTCAGGGTGTGTGAGTACATCAGCACTCTGGAGCACACCCACTTCAGTGATGGGGCTGCCCAGCCCTCCTTTACCATCACCCAGTCGAAGCAAGCACCCAGAGGGCAGCATCCAGACTCTGAGCCTGGGGAGGCTCCTCAGTCACTGACGCCCGAGCAAGAGACCACCCTCAGCAGCCATCCTGTCATTCAGCCAGTTTCTATCCAGGATCTCATCAAGGATAGCAGTAAGGGCAGAGCTTTTGACTTCTGTGGAGGCAGTCTGCTGTGTGGAACCAGTGCTGCCAAGGCTGTTCTCATGCTCTCCACACAGGCTGACAGGTAAAAGCACTGCTGTCAGGAACCAGAATCCTTGTTCCCAAAGCAGTACCAAAAAGGCCCTTTTTGTGCTGCAGTGGTTCTAATCTTTGTTTGTTTCAGCCACTTGCTTCAGTTGAATTTCACAAAGAGAGCTGCATGTTTAGCACAACCAGCAGTTTCTAAAAGATCTGGGGTTTTTTGATTTCTGCAGTAGCTGCGAGTACTGAGCTGAGTATGTCGTTGCACAGCAGTGACTATGCCAAGCAAATCAAACGCATCCTGAGAGTGGTGGATTTATTTCTTGCATGTAAATTGATATGTTGTATTCAGTTAAGCAAAGTAAAGGGGTGTCTTGTCCTGATGAGAAGGGACTGATTGACAAGACCAGTGTCAGTCAGAAAGCTGCTGCTTCTGTCACAGCTTCATGGACAATTCGTCAGGCTTCCCCAGCGTGTCCAGAGGAGGAAGGGAACCAAGTATGATCATAGAATGACCGTCTTAAATGTCCTTTCATCATGGTCTGCCAACTGATATTATTTCTGCTATTTTTTAGGCAGCCCAGGCTACATTTGAAAAATTCCTGGGTTTGCATTCTTGCAATTATCTTTTTGATCCAACTGACATTTTTCATCTTGATCCCTTCCCATAGGAAGGTGCTATGTGTAAATTCAGAGCCAAAAGTAATTCATAAACTGGTTGTAGAAATTTGACTCTGGGTATAAAAATATCTTTTATTTAGGAAGCTTACAATACAGCTTGGTTCTAAGGGTCAGAGAATAGCAATACTGTAATTTTAATGATGCTGGTTTTATTTTTTACCCTTCTACTTAAGGGCAGATGTTTATTAGGACTTAATCCTGTGTTTCTTAGGACTATGGAAAATTTTTCATGAAAAGCAACACAGAAAATCATATTTTTGTCAATTTCTGGCTGCACTATGGGAAATTTCACTGTAATCTCTGTGGAGCTCCCCTCCAGTGTAACCACACTTACTGGTTTAAGTGTAGAGATTTTAACTGTTAAATCCTAGGATCCTGTTGCAGCTGAAAGTAACAACTCTTGCTTGTATTTGTCACTGTTTAACCAAAACATAGCCCCATACTAGCCACTTTTAAAAAATTTAACTCTACCCCAGCCAAAACCAGCAAAATATTCCTAAATAGTAATTCAGATACAGTAACCTTAGGTTTAAGACTTGAATTAATTTATTTTTCAAGTTAGGCTTGGTAAGTTCAGATGGAGCAAACTAGTGTAACTCTAAAGTCAGTGAAGCTCTTATTATCTGTATTGTGAGGACTGGGCATGTTTCAACTGCTTTTTTGATTACTGGTTCATGAATTGCTTATAACATTCAGGTAACTTGAAAAAGTGACTTTCGGTTTTAGCGCCATAGTTGAATCTTGAAAGAGTTCTCGTTGCTTCCATAGCAATCTACTTTCTACCCTTCAATTAATAAAGCTTCTGGATCAAAGTCTTCCTGCAGCACTGTATAAATGAAAAAGCCCTCAATAACCCAATGTGTCACAAAAGACAATGTATAAAAGCCACAAACAGATAGAAGTTTTCCTCTTACATACACATTTAAGTCTGCATCTCATGAATTTTTCATTTAGATTCTGTTCTTTACCTACAGGCTTTTTGAAGATGCTGCTGACAAGTTAAACTTGACGGCGTTGGCTGGCTTCCTTTACCAGCTCAAGAAGGCTTCTCAGGCCCAGCTTTTCCATTCAGTCACAGATACAGTTGATTACTCGCTAGCAATGCCAGGTAAATCACCAGAAGATCCTGTACAGAGTGTTTTATATACAATTGTACTGCTTACAGGACTTACTTTGTATTCCTACAAATTTTTTCCAATTGAAATTTCAAGGTATAAATAAAACACAGTATGTAGTCTAATTAGATCTTTCTTATTAGAATTGTGGGAAGAATTTTTTGTCTTTAGAAAAGATTGAGCACTTTTTTTGGACAGGGACCACATCCATACCTGCATTGAAACACATCACAGGACATTCATTTGGTTCTTGAACTTTTTGGTGTTAATTGCCTGCCAGTATATAACCACAGCTCTATTTTTGAACATAGACCATATGGAAACTTGGGTCAGTCTAGACTTAAGACAGTGGATTTAGGTTTGACATTTGACAGTAGGATAACCTCAGAAGTATTCAGGAAATGGGCAGTAAAGAACAAAGCACACAAACAAAGAATGTTAAACAAAGCGGTGGGATTTGTCCTGCTTGATTTTCCCCAACAGAGTAGAGCATGTACCTCACAGTTCAAAGCCTGTAAATTGTTGTTTCCATCGCAGTCTCAAATAGAGCAGAAGAATTGGACACAAAGTAAGATAACTTCACTTAAATTTATATGTGCCTGGAGAAGCTACATTAGTCATGCAGGTTTTCTTTTGTCCTGTGGCTGACACAGTTTTTATCTGTGTCTCCAATCGAATTGGTTTCCTCTCTCCCTGAAGTGCTACTTGCTGTTTTCTCAGTATGATACTTCTGGTTTTTGGTTATTTTGGTCTTGCTTCTCTCCAGACCTCAACATTCATAAGTCTAGTTTTAATAAATGGATTTTCTCTTTTCATATTATGTAGTGGTCAATCAACAGTAGTTTTACTACTGGAATTAAATTGAGATAGAGGAATTAGGTGCTATTTTTTATTTTAAAAGGGATATGTCCCCTAATTACATCTTTTGTTAGAGATAAAAGCCCCAGTGTATTTGAAATGAGAGGATGAAATGTGTTTCCAAATGTTGTAAGAGCAATGGAAGATTAATCCCTTTCAACAGGAAATAACAAGTATTAGTGACTGGGGAACAGAAAAGCGTTCTCTCACATTCTATTCCTTGTATCCTTTGCTTAATAAGAAGTACAAAATTAAATACCCAAGATAAATAATTTGCAGTTTATAATCTTTCCTGTAGATGTCACCAAAACCTTTCATAAGTGCCATTTTGGGTCTTAATATCAATTATTTAACTCCTTGCTTAACTTTTCTGCACGACTTTTCCAAGCCTTTGTCTTTCATATGTTTGCAAAAAAATTGATCACCTAAAGTATGTTTAGTAACTTTAGACTTGGGTCCATCTCCTGTCCTTTTACCTACACAGGCATAGGCCGTGTTTAACATTGGTTTGGGTTTTTCTTACCCTCACTAAAGCTTATCAATAATCAATCACTTAATCAATCACTTAATCAATAATTTCTAATTCAAATTAAGACATTTAGGAATAGAAGAGCAGCTGATGCTTAGCTTTCATTTATTCTTATACTTTCTTGTAGGTGAAGTAAAATCTACACAGGACAGGAGAAGTGCACTTCACTTATTCCGACTTGGTGATGCCATGCTCAGAATTGTAAGGAGCAAATCCCGCCCACTGCTCCACCTCATGCGCTGCTGGAGCCTGGTGGCGCCTCACCTTGTAGAGGTAAGAATGGGGGACAAAAATGGGAATGTGTGCATGAAGTGACAAAGCTGAAAATGATGGAGACGGCTTGATAGTTCTTAAAATGTATAACAACCTTCAACATTGTCAAATCTGCTCTGTGTTGTGTACACCCTGTCATATATTGTGATACTGCCACCAAGGAGCGTGCTTGTAAGTGACTGAAATGGACAGGGACAGGTGTTGGACTTCTACAATATCGTGCAAATTGTGTCTGGTGAAAAAACTGAAGCCACCTCGAGGGGCTCTAGGTGACTCCTCCATCTGCCTATAGTCCCAGTCAAGGTCTGCATCCTTGCAATTCTTCCCATAAAAGGATGTAGGTTTTCTTTTCCCACATAAAGCCAGCTCAGCTGCTTCCTTTTGAAGGGAAAAATGGTCACACAGTCCAAACAAAAGACAATATTTCTCACAAGTTCTATTCTCTGGGTTTTAGTATTTATTTATTTTTAGCTCTATGTGTTTTTAATTGTCAGCAAACTTTCATACGTCTATGGACCTCCAGGCAGCTCAGAGTCTCAGTCATCTGCTTCCATGGCAGTAGTCCCCTATTTTCATCAGAGTGGGGTCCCTGGTCACATCAGTGGTGAAGCTGTTTTGAAGGTTCAGTAACATGTAGTGCTTACCTCCCTTGAAAGTGTCTGATTAAAAGCAAATTTTTTGCTTGGACACAGTCTAATACTTCTTTCCTTGCAGGCTGCCTGTCACAAGGAGAGACACGTGTCTCAGAAGGCTGTCTCCTTCATCCATGACATTCTCACCGAAGTGCTGATGGACTGGAACGAGCCTTCTCACTTTCACTTCAACGAGGCACTTTTCCGCCCCTTTGAGCGCATCATGCAGCTGGAGCTGTGTGATGAGGACGTCCAAGACCAGGCAAGTCAGCTCTGATCAACGTGTCTGTATCTGGCCTCCATGCCCATAAGAATGGTTTCCACAGTGCACTTGGGCCACCTGAGAGTGTTTCCCAAATTCCTTTTGAATGCTTCCCCTTAATCATCTTGAAGGAATTGGGAGTGCTCTGCCTATCTAATCCAGCATTGTGGCAGAGCACAGAGACAGTAGACCCAGCTTTAAAGCAATTAAATAAAAGTTTTCTATTATCTAAAATATTTTAAATAATAAATTAGTCTAGACTGTCATACCAAGATCCGGGAATGTGTTTAAGACATTCTTATTCCTTCTGAAGACAAATATGTATATCAGTTCTGTTTTTTGGTTTTTTTTCTTTTAACCCCTCCTACACTGGCTGCAGGTGGTCACCTCTATAGGAGAGTTGGTGGAAATGTGTTCTACTCAGATCCAGTCAGGATGGAGACCCCTGTTCAGTGCCCTGGAAACAGTGCACAGCAGCAGCAAGTCAGAGGTCAAAGAGTACCTTGTAGGAGAATACTCTATGGGTAAGGGCTTCCTGCACTGTTTTGTGTGTGCTTTTGATTTCCTGGGGGACACAGTAACTAACTTAATATATTTAAACACTGAAACTGAACAGTGGCACTAAAACACTCCAGAACTGTACCAAAGTATCTGACTTTTTATTTGGGGTAGGAAGGAAAGCAAACATATTGTTCTGACCTTTTATCCTCTACATTCTAACAAATAATTAGAATGAGAAAGAAGGGCTTCAAACCTACTTGGATAATTCTGAGCAAGACAATAATGCAAGGGTACTGAGCTTGGCTGAGCATTTGTCACTGTCCTGCTGAAGAAAGGACTGTATCCAAGCAGCAGGTCTCATGTGGACTGTCTTCCCTATTGTATGAAACCTATTGCTCTTGTACATCAGGGTAACGTAATGCGATAATCTAGGCAAGTGCTTGTCCAGGCTTTTGATCACAAGGCTTTCAGATTCCTAGTGCTATTACAGAACACATTTCTGTAAGAATGTGCCTCCCTCCCAGAGATGTTTGCTTGTATGGAAATGCGTTAATATGGGAAACCCATTTTTTCTGTTCTTTTGCCCCATTAGAAGGTATATTTAAATGTGACAAGTCACGTGTAAGGGAAGTGGTTTTCCTCCTAAACTTTGTCATTGAGATCTGTTATGGTTGATGGCTGAATGCCGGCGTACACAGCTTTTGAAGACTGATAATCTACTTGAGAAAACGAAGGCTATTTTGTTACTCTATAGTCTGAACTGTTTTCTGCATGATTGGTGTGGTCTTGGCAGTTATCAAAAACTAAACCAGAAACTAAACAGAAACCTCCACGAAACAAAAGTATTAGCTCCTGAGCTCAAGAGCTCAAACTGGCTCTTACTATTTGAGCAGGCATGAACTGGTATTTGTCATAGACTGGGCAAAGGATGGGATCTCTATCACTTCCAATGAAAGTCTACATGAGTTACCTTTCACGAGCAAGAGAAGGTTTTACTTTTAAGATCATTTCTATCTCTGCCCAGAATAAAACAAATTCTATAAATTCAGTTAAATTTTTGAAAAATAGTTGGAAAACTATTTTTAAGGGGGTGTGAGGAAGAGTTCTCATCTTGTTATCTCCACAGGGAAACGCCAGGCTCCAGTATTTGATGTCTTTGAAGCATTTCTAAACACGGACAACATTCAGGTCTTTGCCAACGCTGCCACCAGTTATATTATGTGCCTTATGAAGTTTGTCAAAGGACTGGGTAAATATTTTCCTATTTAGTAATGATATGTCAAGCTTGATCCCGCAGAAGAGGATAATTCAATTATGTAATACATAGCAGGGTAAGAAAGAGAGAGGCAGTGAAGATGTTGAGTCCAGAATGCTTAAAAATTTAAAATAAAATCAAGAGCAAGGGATTATTTCTTTAACATTTTTAATACTATCCGTTCTTCAAGTTTTTATAGTAGCAAAGATGCATCTCACTATTAAGTGTCCACTTCTTAATTTGATCTTTGTTTACACCAGGACTTGCTTATATTCTTGTAAATAATAAAAAAACCTCCAAACCTAGAATATTGGAGAAATGGCCTGGTATTGTGTAGAGACAGCATGAATTGTTTGCAACAGAGCAGGGCATGTTTTACACTGCAGGCAGCAGAGACCAGGCATAGCAAGTCAGGGTGACCCTCCAGAGTAATTGTCATGCTTCACCACTCTTCAGAACAAAGGCAAATGGTGCTGGGTCATTCTACCCCCATGCTGGTGATCCATGACTTGCTTTGATCATTAGAATTTGACACTTTTCATTGAACTGTGACAATGTTGGGGTTTTTTTTGTGGATGTAAATTATAGAACTTCTAAGTAATGATAAAATGGGGCTTTTGGTTTCTATATGAATATTAATTCACAGAAGTTTCAAGGTCTGTAAGCAGCTCCTTCTGATTTAAATGAAGCCCCTAGCTGCAGCAGATCTATCTTTAATGTTACTCTTGTCTCATTGAACTATTTCATCATTGATTTCAATGGAGGAAGAATTCACCTTGTGATGTAATTGTAATTGTAGTTATTACTACAAAAGAGAAATAAACTTACATGTCCAGTACCAATAGAGGGAACTCACGTTTGTTCTGAAGAGCTTAAAAGCCTGACTTATATGTCTTAATCTTTCTTGCTTTCATGAGATAATTTTGACCCCATTGTGGTCATATATCAAAAAGCGAGGTCTTTTTTAAAATTAAAGGTAATAGGACTATGGGAAACATCAGCAAATACAATGCCATACTATGTGCATTTTATTGTAAAACTAAAAGATTCTAACTTCACTGACTGACTTGGCTGATCTCAGTAGGAGACAAAACTTTAAAATACATTATGGAGGGAACAGTTAAGAGCATAGAAAAGCAAATAAATACAGTGAAAGTAGAACAAAGTAAGATCTAATAAAATAATTTAATATTTATATTGTGCTTTTTATGAGAGGAATAACTTTTTAAGGCAAGAAAATGTTAATGTGGATAAGCATTTAGTCAGGCTTCAGATTTAGCACTGAATGGTAAGTAATTGGCTAAACTGGAAAAATTATTTTGAGCCAAGTATTCTAAGGTGGACAGGACATTAGCTGAGAGGAGACAGGCAGACTGGCAGACAGGGAAAATGATTGTGAAGGGAGTTATCCAGGGAGGATCTCTGCAGCAGGATGCCTTGGAACCGCTCTTCTTATTGAGTTCCCTTAGTGAAGCTGGCCTGAAAGGTGCAGTCCACTGATGGAAGTTGGGAATACCAGCAATAGAGAGGCACTAGAACCTGAGCATATGTGTCATACAGTTGAAACTGTGAGACCTTGATACCTGCATTAGACAGCAGAAGGAAGTGTAGTATACAAAATATAAAATTATGTATTTAAGCAGTAAATAAACTAATAGAAACAACTTGTGGTAGAAGAATTTTCCAGGGCAGTGGGGTGCAAATGAATAGGAAAAAATAGTGTAGTAATTGAGCAAAGGATGAATATGAGAAGAAAGTGGAATGGAGTCAATATGACAGATAATATAATGTATGATTATTAGAACTCCCACAGACTCTACTAAAGAGATATTAAATAGGCATATATTTAATAAATCATTTATTCATATAAAAATTTGAGTACAAACTATGACCAGTATTACTGTATTTTTTGTGTGGGGGTCACCTGGTTGTCATCTAAGAAGATCAGACAAAGGGTCTTTTCTGGATTCTGTTCAGACATTAGGGCGAAACTGAATGAGAAAAGAAAATTAATGCTTTGTTTATTTCTTTTCTTCTGTCCTTCCCAATGCTGCCTTTCCTGTCCCAAGGGGAAGTAGATTGTAAGGAGATGGGTGACTGTGTACCAGGATCGGGATCAGCATCTACAGACTTGTGCCTTCCTGCACTTGATTACCTCAGGAGATGTTCTCAGGTATGATGAACAATCTTACACAGGCACTAACCTGGCCTGGGAAGCAATTCTAACCTGCAGGCTTTGCATCAGTCATTGGATGATTTGCATGAACCCAACAGTCTGTGGTGACCCTGATGGTAAAACCCTGCACTGCCAAATGGACGGTGGTAATCTGAGGGAATATCATACCTTGCAGGCCAGTTAGCAGTGGGAAAACTGAGGAGATAAAACCACTCAGACCCAGGGAGCATGTGAGAAAATGTGAATATTCAAACCTCATAGTAACATAATTCAAAGCTAAATTCATTCTTATTTAAAAAGTTACCATAAACAGTGTTGGGAAGGAAAGAAAAAAAATAAAACCCGAACTAAGAAGTTGAGAATTCTTATATTTTAAGAACAACAGATTACACCCTCTGAAATGCAGAAGCAGCTTATTTGTACCATGCAAACATCTCTGAAGCTCAGGACAAATCTTTAATAATTAGAATGCTGGCATGTTTCCTGCAATCTCCTTGCACTCGGCATATATTATTATCCAGGGTTATCTGGACAATTTTTGTCTGATTTTATAATGTTTGTATTTCTGTAGCACCTGCAGGTCTTTTTGTTGGACCCAGGCCACGTTTTTCTGGGTACAATACAAAATCACAACAAAGGATACTATCATTGCTGAAAGGGCTTAATATCTAAATTCAGAGATAATTGGTGGATTCAGTATGCAGACCGAGAAAAGAAGGGAAGAATAAGGCAACTCAGAATAATAAACAGCAGACATATCAAACTCAACTTGCTATCTTGTTCCTCTAAAAAAATTAGTAAATATCTATGTATATATCTAATGTATGTTCTGTCTATACACTATTTGTACCACATTACTATTCCTCATCCCTACAAACTCCAGTTCATAGTGAGGGGGAAATATTGTCTCCTCTTTAAAAGAAGCAGCCATTTATATCTTGTTATACCTTTTAACTTGTCAGTAAAAGAAGAACAGGAATGACTACAAAAAATCCTGTCTGTATGTTGCAAGTACATTATTTACTTAGGAAGACTTGATTAAATAGTGGTAGTATCCCTGCAATAGTACAGCTAATGGAGCTTCATAGGTCGTAGATCCAATCAGTGAGTTGTATTGTTTGCCCTTCACAAATAAGAAGAGAGAACACTCCCATCTCAGAAATGTGTTATTTAAATTGCTGCTCTCCCACTCTTTACCCACAACTTTTTACTTGTCAGTGAACTGAAGACTTCCGGCCTCTAGTTGTGTTTGCATACCTTTTATTTTATTTTACATAACTGTGTTGTATGTGATCACTTTTACTAACTTTCCCATGGATATTTATCTTTTCTTTTTTTTATCTCTCTCCTCTTCTCCACCCTCCCAAGTTGTTAGCCAAAATTTATAAAATGCCCTTGAAACCCATCTTCCTCAGTGGCCGGCTGGTTAACTTGCCCCGAAGAGCGCAGGAACAGTCAGCCAGTAGTGAGGATGGGATTGAGTGCATCCTTTCTGACTTTGATGATGACACTGGTAAGTGCATTGAAAGTAGTAAATGCAGAACTAATCAATTACTGCAAATAATATTGCTGCAAATTTTGCCAACTGCTGAAAGCAAAAAGGAGGGAAAGCGTCATAGTTTATTGTTTCCTTGTTGTCTACACACACCCACATGTACACACAGAGATTGGAAGTTCAGGTCCTGTCACTTTCTTTATGTGAAAGATACAGTTCAAATATAAGAAAAATACACCCTCTCTCTTAGGGCAAGATAACAATATTTTGATTACCAATTATTTTGATTATCCTGATATTCATAATACAAGCATTGTGTATTTCTGAGAGCTAACACAAAAATACTTTCTGGACCACAGCTGAAGTAAAGGAGTGAAAACCTTTTAAAGTTGATACTGGCATGCCTGCATTTAACAGAAAAAAGTACCAGTGTTGAGTTACAGTCTAGAAAGATAAAGAATAATTGTTTAAATGTTTCCAAACTTAGGTCCTGTGGTCTGTTGAAATAAACAGTGAATTTCTGAAGTCCATAAAAAACACTATGACCTCCAGAAAAAACAAGCAGCATTTGTCTCCTGATTATTTGTGTGGTTTATATGGGTTTTCGATTAATCAGGTGTTGGATGAACTAGAGTATGCAGAGTCAAGCAGTAGAGGAATGCAGCCTTATGGCTTCTGGGCTCAGTAGACCTCCACAGCAGTACAGTCACTTTTGAATGTGTGAACTACTGAGCTGTGCCAACCATACTGCCTCTGTGAAGAGTCAGCTGCAACCTGGCGGAAACCAGGCTGACTCAAATACATTTCATTCATGTGCCTCAGCAGACTGGCCCTTGGTGCCTAGTTTTATCTAGACTCTTCCACCACATGAATTGTCCTGTTACTGCTACCCTGGATAAAGGAGAGAAAAGCTGCTCTCTGAAACCAGAAAGTCACAAGTCCTAGTTTTTCACAAAACAACCTTTTACTTCTTTCTGTGCTGGATTTGGTTTGTTTTTTCCCTCTCGCGGGATTTTAGGATATTCACTTGGGAGGTAGGAGACCCAGGTCATTGAAGCCTCTGCTTTGAATCAAATTTGGAACCTGACCTAGGGTCTCCCCTTCTCAGTTGCCTACTATTCTGAAGTGACTCTGCCTGTCAGTCTCTTGCTGTAAACAGAAATATCACCCTGCAGCAAATAAACCTTCTTTTGGTTCTTGTCAGAGCTAAGCCCTGAGACTGTCAGCCAGTTTGTTATTTACATGGCAATGGTGTTAGAACATTGCTAGGAAAACTGACTTTACAAAGACACAAGGCAGTCTTTACCTGGCACTCCAGTGCTCAAAGTTGGTAGCAGGATGAGACAAAATGTTTTGACCTACTTTGCCATATTTGCAGTATGTTTTCATGCTGTGTTTGATTTCATGCTGGACTCTTCAAGAGGATATTTTAGAGATACTCAGTTCTCTCAGATTAGAAAATGTCCATATTTTGTTCTGAGTCATTTGTGCTGTTTCCTTATCCAGAAGTATCATTAAAGTACAACTGACTCAAAACAATGTCACCATACATACTGTCCTCTGAAAGTGGTGTGAATAACCTAGTTACAAAGTAATGAGTTTTCTGTTTTCTCCTTGTTTCTCAGGAAGATTCTTGCAGTCAGCAAACTCAGTGAATCTTGAACAAAATTCCTTCTTGTATTGCTTTTAGAATATAATTAGGCAGTAAGCATCATTAAGATACAGACTACATCAGCATAGCTACCACTGGCAGAGAACATGGACATTAGTGAACCAAAGTAAAATCCATTTTAGCCTAATAAACCCATAGCCTTTTAAGGTGACTTAACTCAACAGTGTAATGTGGAAGATTCTTTGAGTTGTTCATATTATCATGGAGAACTAGCAAATATTTAAGAGATCTGTGAAAAATTAGAGGGCAATGATTCCTAACCATCTTCAAAATTGTATTGAAAACTAGTTATCTTTTAGGGAATACCTGTTTGCCAGTGTGGACAAGAGCTCACCTGTATCCTATCTGCTGTTCTGGCAGTTGTCCAGCTCTGTGACCTCTTCAACATATGAAGATGATATGTGAGGCAGCCTGATATCTCAAACCTCATGAGATATTTTTACTGTTCAGTTCTGAGTACCAAAGTGAGCCAGTTAAATTATGGCTAGTCTCCTCAGGAGCCTTACTTTAAAGCATAACATCAAGGAGTACAATCTATTCTGGGCAGCTTTTGCAATGGCAATGAAATGAGGTTTTATATATATATTTTTTGTGGCATGTTTTACACAAGGTTAAAGAGACCAAGCTAATAGGAATAGTAAAGTATTACCAGAATAAGGTGTGTGTAGATAAGGATGGATGGGACAAAACACAAACTTGATAAAAGGGAGGGAAGAGGAAGCCATAATTTCAAAAATGACTATTGCCCACAACCATTACATGGCAACAGTAAATATGCAAGAACCATGATCTTTAAATTACTTAATTTATTAATTTCCATAATTTCTGAGGGCAGAAATGTGTCAAGCAGTATCCTACTCATGGTTTTTAATCTTTCTTTCTTTACTTGTAGGCCTTATTAATGTCTGGATTATTCTGCTGGAAGAATTAACAACTGCCATATCCAACTGTCCCCGCCAGCACCAGCCTCCTACTTTGGATCTGCTCTTTGAGTTGCTGAGGGACATTGCCAAGATACCTGGTAATGAAAGGGCTTGATAAAATGTGAGCTAGTGTACTCCTAACCAAACCTTTTAGAGTCATAAGCCATTTCTGTAAAGTATGTTACGTGTGTTAAAGCTGCACAGAGACATTCTCTATTATAAAGAGATTTTCTCAGAGCTGATAAGTTGTTCCAGTTAGTCCATCATTCTGTTGACAAAAGGCATTTTGTAAGAGTATATTGAAGATATGCTTAAATTCATTGCACAATAAAGAGTCCTAGCCACAGAAAATGTTTGCTTCGTGTCTAGGAAATGGAAAGAGAAAATTACATAATCTTGCAGATCTGCTGGGAAAGACTAAACAGGTAAACAGTTGGCTAAATGTACCTCGTAAGTACATCCAAAACATTTTGCCACTCTCATCCCACAAAAAAATTTCAGAACCTCTTTCCTTCAGCATTACCTCAGGCTTCAGCTTGGAACAAGTTAGCAAATTTACTGAGCATATAGGCTTTGTATGCAAGTATATACAACCATTATTGTGTTTATTTTAAGGACCAGGATTTGGCATTTATGCAGTTGTACATCTTCTTCTTCCCACGATGTCTCTTTGGCTCCATCGCAGCCATGGTGACCATTCTTACTGGGATGTGGCATCTTCTAATTTCAAGCATGCCATTGGCCTTTCCAGTGAACTTGTAGTGGAGCACATTCAGAATTTCATACACTCAGGTATGTCATTGTAGCATCACATCTATGGTCATCAGTGACATGTTACTGAATTACTTGGGGAGGTAGTTTCATTGCTTTTTTGGTTGCTCAAGCATAACATAGGAGAAGAGTTTAAAATTTCTGATTGGGATTTTTTATTTTCTTTTTACGGTTTAGAATTATGCGGAAAAAAAATGTAAAACACTTATGGGCCTTATTTAGACCAGACTCCTTCTCGGAGCAGGGCTATCTTCAGCATTAAAAGATCATCATCTTTAGTATACTTCCCAAAAGAGAGATGCAGACTTTGATCATAAGGAACTAAAATATCATAAACAGGATCTAAGATAATTTCTCCTGTATCACTTCAGTCCAGATATTTTATATTGTTAACTTAAAAAGGATTGTTCTTATTTCAGCTTGATGTGATGCATGTTTCAATGGCTCATAAAAAACATTTGGTTTTGCAAATTCTCTGACTAGCAGTAAGTGTAGCAAGACTGTTTATCTTTAATTATAATGAAAAGGCAATGATGTTAAAACTAGTCTGTGTTTTTTTCCTTGTAGATATTGGTTATGAAAATATGATCAATACTATGTTGAAAGATCTTTTCAAGTTGCTGGTAGCCTGTGTAGCAGAACCAACAGAAATTATTTCCAGAGTTGGCTGCTCCTGTATCAGGTAACCCAGTCTGTTCACTCTTAGCATATTCAAAAAAGATGTCTGTGTCTTTGAAGAACTTGTGGACTGATAAGTTGGTTAACATCTAAAAAGAAGTCTACAATACGTCTTAGCTCCTTTTAGTGGTATAATGCATTTTATACTTATTAACCTTTTCTTACTGTTTTCAGTGTGCTTCAGAACCTGTGATTTTAGGCATTACTATGTGTATGATTCTCAAAAAAAGCACTTGCACATTACTTCTATATAGTTAGTCAGTAATTGATCCTTAAGAAAAAGGGTCTTCTCCTGGCATTCACAGGTCTTCAGAGGTAATTCACACCTTTCACAGTCTTCAGGTTATTACAGTCACTATCAAAATAAGCACTGCATTTATACAGTTACATAGTGTGTGGTTCTTGTGGCAAGATGTCTATTTAGAGGAAAAGCAAATGAGAAAAAAGTCAAAACTATAGTGTAATTACAAAAATAGATCAGGGTAAGAACTGACGAGATTGGATAACAGCTAGCTACTGAGTAAGCCTTTTGTCCTGTTTTCATAGAATCATAGAATGGTTTGGGTTGGAAGGGTCCTTAAAGATCACTTAGTTTCAACTCCCCTGCCATGGGCAGAGACACTTTCTACTAGACCAAGTTGCTCAAAGCCCCATCCAGCTTGGCCTTGGACACTTCCAAAGATGGGGATTTTCAACCTTCTCCCTTTATAAGTAAGAATTGTCTAGTTTCTTCTTGAACATGGTAACATTTTCCCGTGTCCTTGCAGGTATGTATTGGTGACAGCAGGGCCTGTTTTTACTGAAGAGATGTGGAGGCTTGCATGTTGTGCCTTGCAGGATGCATTCTCTGCCACTCTGGAGCCAGTAAAGGTAAAACTGCCATTTTGCTGTCAGTCAAAATGTAATCACGTAGTGGATGCACTAACTTTTGACAAGTCATTCATTTGTCAATTCAGAATTAAATATGTTGGATCAACAATGGAGATTGAAATCAATTTTTCTAAACATATACAGGCAACACTAGTAGCTTACAGTTCAGACTTATTCTAAATTGCCTTGCCAGCATGCAATCAGAAGAATTCAATAGGTGAAAATTTTCCTTTTTATCCATTTCTTCTTCTGGATTTACAAAAACTATGTAGAAGACAATCTTGCTTTGCTGTAGCTGCATGCTCTATATTAGACTAGTTTTCAATTCACTGTCTGGTTTGTAAACAAAAAATCCTGTGAAGTCTTTGCAAACCAGCATCCATAAGAAGCTGCCTGTACATTGGATATATTAATTGCTAGATGACAGGTGACCAGCTGGTGGGAATGGGAAAGGTCACTGAATCTTATATTTCATACAAACAGGCTGGACATGGCTACAGTCATTTGTTTAACACACAGTGAAATTTTGATGTTGTGTCTCTCCATAGAACCTGTTGGGCTATTTCCACAGTGGTGCTGAAAGCTTTAGTGGAGATGCCTGTGAAGTGAAGGTGGCAGCCCCCTCCCTCTCGCCAAGTGCTGAAGCTGAGTACTGGAGAATCAGAGCCATGGCACAACAGGTACCGACAGATGTTTCAGAGAAGTCAGAAAATCTTTTAAACTTGGAGCTTTTCTTTCTTTCTTTTTCTTGAAGGTGTATTTTTTTCCACCATCTTCCTCACAAATCCTACAGGCAAAGACTTTATCATCACCAGGCTAACATCAATTGTCTAATCGTAGTATTCAGAAAAATTAACAAAAACTAGAAAAAAAATAAAAGAAAACCAAAACCTCAAAACTGTTGCCCTGTAAATAGGAATTTGGAATGCCTAGGGTGGGAGAAAAATGCATGGGTATCTAAAGAGGACTGGCAATGAGCCTACTGTGTAATGTGATTTTAAAAATTGCCAGGTTATCATACATTAGTGGAGATGTTTTTGATAGAGAAAGGGAAATAGTGTCACTGTGAATCCCCACCAAGAATGTCACATAGATGTCTGAATACTCTTTTAAAGAATGATAAATTCAAAGGACAAAAATTGCAGTAGAACAGAGATGGTGATATGAAAATATTTGATTGATTTTAATCAAATCCAGATTTGATTGACCTATCAAAGCATTTTTCTCTGTAAATACCTAGGTATAGATTGCAAAGAAGAAAAAGGGTTACTGGGAACTAGAGGACAATGCTGACATTTAACAAATTATTCACTAACTCCTAATTAGAATCAGCAGAACAAACTTGGAAACAACCTTCTTAGGGTCCTTTTGACTACAACGAAGGTTATTTATCCTATGGAAGTGGTTATATGAAACAAGTTCTTTGAAATACAGTAGACTGAACTTAATGACCTGCAGGATACCATTAAACTGTTAATACCATATGACAGTTTCAGCATGGGAGAGCAGATAGATTAAAACAGCCAGCAGATGTTTAGTGTCAATTTCTGACTTGATAAATCGTACTCTGATGCTTCTTGAAAATCTGAGATACACAGACCAGGTTTGGTGATACAAATACTGTGGTAGTGGCAGACATTGTTGGAATAGAAAATGTATTTTAAATTAAGTTTTAAAGATGCAGAACTCAAGAAAGCAGGGAATGTAACATTAATACTTTTCTTGTAGACACTATCAGTGGCACTCCCTGAGTCCTCCTCAGTGAGGATTTGCCACAACTCTGAAGCTACAAAACAAAGCTACAGCAACTGAGAGTTGTTTCCCTGTTTCCCACTGAACTGATTTTGGTTAGAATGGGATTAATTTTCTTCCTAGTAGTTGGTACAGTGCTCTGGTTTGAATTTAGTAAGAGAATAATGTTGATAATACAACTGACATTCTAGTTGTTGCTGATTAGTGCTTATACTGAGTCAAGGACCATTCAGTTTTCCATCCTCTGCCAGTAAGGAGGTGCATGAGAAGCCGAGGGGGAGCATGGCTGGGACAGCTAATGGAGACTGGCCAGAGGGGTATCCCATACCACAGAGTGTCTGCTCAGTATGTAAATATGGGGAGTTGTCTGGCAGGGACTGCTCAGGAACAGGCTGGGCATCAGTCATTGGGTGATGAACAACTGTACTGTGCAAGGTTTTTCTCTCTCTCTCTTTTTTTTTTTTTTTTGTGTTGCCCCCCTTTTTGTGGTGGTGGTTGATATTACTATATTTTGTTTAAATTATTAAACCGTTCTTCTATCAACCCATGGGGTTTAACTTTTTTTTCCTGACTCCTCTTCCCTCCCCATCCTTGAGAGAGATGGGGTGTGGGGTGTGGTAAGTTTGGGCTGGTATTTAGTTGCTGTCTGTGGTTAAAACACAAAACACCCCCAAAGGATTGCATATTAGGTGTCTGTTGTATCTTCATAGCTGAAAATAATCCTTCCAACAACCACCCTTTCTAGGTACAACTGGCTAACTGTGCAAACAGGTCCTTGTCTCCAATGTATGAGATACTTTCAGATAGAAGCATACAGGCAGCAGAAAGCTTGGTTTGGCATTTGGTGTTATGCCTTATACAGGTTCCAAGAAAAATATGTCTGTCCTTTGCCCTGCACCCTGCTGGATGTCTGGAGGTAGCCCATTGCTGTTTTACCAAAGTAGCATACTCGAGGAAAGGTCTGCCTGGGGTGATACCTTGCATTCTCTCTATCACTGTAAAATAATCCAGTGTATTCGGTGAAATAATTCAATATATTTCACACTGGTGGTGATCCTATTCCCAGCCTCTCCCCTCCCTGGACCCCCTGCAAGTGCTAAGCTGATTGTGTTATGTAACTTGTTGTTTTCTAGGTCTTCATGCTGGAGACTCAGTGCTCCCCAAAAACCCCTAGCAACAAGGAAGGGTTTGAACATGCCCAGTCATGTGTGCTCATCATTGACCTGCCACCAGATAAGAAACCAAATGGGCATAACCAGAGAAGGTAAAATATCTTCCAAGGAAGACACTATGTCACTGAAAGCAAGATAAAAATATTGCTGGACAGGAAGAGATGTGGACTGAGCCTGGTAAATCATGCCTCTCCATAGGGCTCACCAACAAAAACAAATACACTGATCAAATTAGTTTTTGTGACACTGTTGTGTTTTTAGTGACATCTAGCAAGTGCAATGTCTGCTTCACTAAGGGTCTTTTAAATTTGGTATTACTTGGTTAAGAAGGTAGAAAAAGTTAATGGATAAAGTAGGGCATTATAAGCGGAAGAGACCACATCCAAAACTGCAAAGCTGTCAACGCTGAGCTAGGGAACATTGTTTTTGCTTGGCACATTATTTTTGTGGAAATCTTTCTGTTATGTTACCACCTGAGGAACTCATCTATTTGCACTACAGTCTAATCCTGTGAAAGAATATTTTCTTTTGCTTGCACTTGGTTGTTTAAACAACTGCTGTACCATCATTTGGGCCAAGAATCAGAATTTTGCATTCAGGGTTTGTGTTTGTATTGCAAGGTATGTAATGGCATGAAATTGTCTTTTACGTGATACCAAACATGGTTTTATGCCATTCAGATCTAAACTATTGCTTACAACAAGGAGCCAGAATGTGATCGTCCTTCTTTAGATGGAAAGGAAGAAAGACCATGCAAGATGTCTCTATTCTTACACTGCTGTAAAGAAGTTTTCCTCCAAAAGCAGGTGCTCAGCTGCCTCACCATCAGGGAAAAGGGCCCTGCACAGAGACAAAGAAAGCTTAAGATCACAGGTTAAACTGTTCCTTTATAGGGGAAAATATCTCCTTTATCCAAAGCCTAGCAGGTTATTCTTCTTGTTATTATGAATGCAAAGCAAAAGACTGGAATATTCACTTCTCACAGTACATAAGGCCATGCAATCTAACAGGCTGTGTTTGTAAGGGTAGCAAAGGTCCTGCTTATCTTTAAAAAAATAAATAAAGCTTGCAATTAATACAAACTCTGAATGCTCTCACACTATGCTTTGTCCAACCAGCTGCTAAAGGTGTATATGCCCATAGCCAAATGTTATCCCAACAATGCTAATTTTTTCACCAAAACACAGCTCACAAGTTGACTGTGCCACTCTTTTCATATTATTTGCTACAGCAGTGCAGCGATATGGCAATTATGCATGATAGTAAATGTGGCCTTTCCAAAGTTTTTCTTTAACCTTAGCAGGGTTTCACTTCTCCCTTTTGGTTTTGTTTCCTTAATGCTGCATCGTTTCACAGGAAGCTGGGGTAAGGGAGCTTTTCTTCTTCCTAAAAAGTAATCATATATTTCAGTTTGAAACTTTGGGCAGAATAAGAAAATACTGTCCTTAACCAGCTTTGGCATTGTGTTTTCACCTTTAGTTCTCTACCAGTTTCTTTTGGGATTGAGCAGTACTTCACTCTGTCCTTGTAAATTGCTCTTTTGACTGTTAAAAGGAAAGCAGATCTCCTTCATCCCTGCCCCTGCTTTTGGAACAGGATTAGTTGCTTGAAATCACTGCAACCTCTCATTTAACTTTATATATGCTCTTAAGAGCTTTTCTGAGTCAGAGCCTCTAATGATTTTTACAGCACAAAACTACTTCCCCATAAAGAGCTCAACTGTATGTGCTAATCATCAACATTTTATCACTGTCAAATAATAAGACTACTAAATTTTACTGATCTATCAGCACTGACAGCTGTGTCATGGAAGGCAGACTGACACAGGGAATGTAACCGAAGAACAGTTTTGCCTGAACTTTTTTTAAAATGTTGTATTCTCAAAACTGGGTTTTGATAGGATTTCTCAAAAAAAAAAAAAATTGTCTTGGTATTCCCAAACACTTTTGAAAGTTGTTTAATGAAAGCAGAATAATTTTTGCAACAAAAAAGGTCAAAGGTCTACAACTGAACTTCTCATGTTACATGAAGATTTGCCTTGACTTCAATATTGCAAGCAATTTGAAAAATCTCTTCCTTACTTGATAGCTGTGCTAATTAAAACGTGACCCATCACATCAAACCAAGTATTATTATGTGCATCAGCTCCATTTAAAACATTGCCCTATAATCTTACATAAAGACCTTTTTAAAAGACCTTTAAGATAGGTTTAACAGTTTATAATTTGAAATCTATGACATACCAAACACCAGTCCTATCTTTCTTCCAAGCCTTGCTTGCCTGTAAGCCTCTCAGTGTTATTTACTGGTGAAAGACCTGAAAACTTTGGTCGGAGGCATTTACCATTCCTGTGTACCCTGTGCAAATCAAAAATCAGTGAGGGCTAAAACAACTCCCAGCATCTCTCTAACAGGAGCACAGCTAAGAATCACCCAGTATCATATGTGAGGATCAGGGTTAGGAGTAGGTATTTCCATGCTAGGCTTTCAGTGTTCAAGTTGGAGTCTTAAGAGCAAGCAGTGAAATGTGCCTTCAGCCAGACTTCAGCTTCTTTGCATGCTGCATTGCACTGCTGATGTTTCTGTACATGTTTCTTTATTGGTTGGATACCTCTTCATGGTTTATTTTTAAGAAGTACTCCTGGGCATTAGTGGAAATGGAAACTGAGTAGTAAACTAGTTTTGGCCTCAGTTTGTCATGGCAAAATAGAAGTTGTCTGACATGTTGGTGGAGGAATAATTTGTGTGTTAAATTCCTCAGTTTTAGCAAGCTGAAATACCTGAGTGTGCT
Source organism: Phainopepla nitens (assembly GCA_013400175.1). NCBI lineage: Eukaryota > Metazoa > Chordata > Aves > Passeriformes > Bombycillidae > Phainopepla > Phainopepla nitens. The sequence continues at coordinate 327,464 of VXBQ01000632.1, read as the reverse complement.
TTTATTTCTAGTACAAGCACAATGCACCATTTTAATATTCTATGATTTTTTCCTTCCCATGCTTGGTTTACCAAGTATTCCTTTCAGGACGATAGTGGTGAGCTTGCTGTCCCACCAAGTACTGCTCCAGAATTTATATGACATCTTACTGGAGGAATTTGTGAAAGGCCCTTCTAACTTGGAGGAGAAAATGGCAATACAAGTACCAGAAAACAAGGTGGCTGGTTTTCTCAGGTACATCTCCATGCAAAACCTGGCTGTCATCTTTGACTTACTCCTGGACTCTTACAGAACAGCCAGAGAGTTTGACACCAGACCTGGGCTGAAGTGTTTGTTGAAAAAAGTGTCTGGCATTAGTGGAGCTGCCAACTTGTATCGCCAGTCAGCAATGAGCTTCAACATCTACTTCCATGCCTTGGTTTGTGCAATCCTTACAAACCAGGAGAATATCACTGCAGAGCAAGTAAAAAAGATCCTCTTTGAAGATGATGAGAGAAGCACAGACTCATCACAGCAGTGTTCTTCAGAAGATGAAGACATTTTTGAAGAAACTGCCCAGGTCAGTCCCCCACGAGGAAAGGAGAAGAGGCAGTGGAGGGCTCGAATCCCATCTTTGAGTGTCCAGCCTGTCAGCAACGCAGACTGGGGATGGCTGATCAAGCGGCTTCACAAGCTCTGCATGGAACTGTGCAACAACTACATCCAAATGCATCTGGACCTGGAGAATAATGTAGAGGAGCCTCCAGTGTTCAAAGGTGACTCTTTCTTCATTTTACCATCTTTTCACTCAGAAACCTCCACCCCATCAACTGGAGGACTATCTGGAAAGGACACACCATCAGAAGATGACCGAAGTCAAATCAGGGACCAGCTGGGAGACAGCTTGACACCTCGAGGAGGGAGTGGAGAAATATTGCTGCTACCCCCACCCCCCTTTTTCTCTAAACCAGAGAAAAAAGAGCAAACCAAGAAAAAAGAATGGTGGGAGAGTGCTGGCAACAAAATCTACACCATAGCCACTGACAAAACCATCTCCAAGTTTATGACAGAATACAAGAAGAGAAAGCAGCAACAGGCCATGACATCCTTCACTAAAGAGGTCAAAGTGGAAAAGAAAGGGGAATTCCTGGGTTCAAGAGGGCCAGACTCACCTGTGCTCCAGCGGCCACAACATCTTCTAGATCAAGGTCAAATGAGGCATTCATTCAGTGCTGGTCCAGAGATCTTGAGACAAGAGAAGAGACCCCGTTCAGGGTCCACAGTCAGCTCCCTGAATATATCTATTAGGGATGCAGAGGCCCAGATACAGGTAGGACATTCTTGTAGAAGGCTAATAGTAATAGCAGTAAATAAAAAGATACCTATACATTTTTTTACGTTATTATAATATTTTTATTAAATATTGTATATAATGAAGTCTTCATGATGAGGACTGAATCTTTCAGGAGCTGGAATTTATAAAAACCTGATTCTGTCATATTAAAAGAAAGTCAGTCTTCAGGGAGATGTCATCAGATATATACTAGTTCAGCTTTCAAGAGTGCTTCTATGACTGAGGCCAAAGCTGCCCTTAATCCTGAGAACTAACAACCTGCAGCAAACTCATTGCTTACTGCTATGGGCTGTAGCCCGCTGAAGGCTTTTGAAAATGCCATGCTGTTTGTCACGTTGCTTTTGTACTTATGAACAGGGGGTTTTGTTAATTCCAGAGAAAAATAATGGGTTCTTTTGCTAAGCAGAAGCTTGCTGTCTGCATATCCAAGTGAACAAATCAGTGAAAGCTTCAAACTTGACAGATTTTGTTCACTGTGGGACAAAAAAAAGGAAAGGGTGAGCATGATACTTGCAAAACAAAGTCAAATAATGATTTAATACTGGATGTGATTTAGGAAGACACAGTGAACATTAAATTAATATGCTGGCATAACTCAGTCTGCTTCATGAGGCTACAACCACCAGATACCTTATTTTCTGCCTCAACCACTGGTATCAGCTATTTAGAAAGGTTTTCTAAAGAGGTTTTTTTTAAATCAAATTTCTTCATAGGCATGGACCAACATGGTGCTGACAGTTCTCAACCAGATTCAGGCTCTGCCAGACCAAACTTTCACAGCCCTGCAGCCAGCAGTGTTTCCCTGTATCAGCCAACTGACTTGCCACGTGACAGATATCCGTGTCCGCCAGGCAGTACGGGAATGGCTGGGAAGAGTGGGCCGAGTTTACGATATCATCATTTAAACCGAGCTGTGCTCTGTCGCAAAGGGCAGAAGACATTCAAGGTATACAGCAAAGAAGTACTTGAGGTTCATTTATTGCCTATTTGTTGGTGATAAATTAAGAAACAACAAACTTGTCAACTTATATTGTCTATCCACCTGAGATTGTGTGTCCCTCCCTCACACTAGCAAAGGAAGCAAAGCATGAGTCTGTTTACAGGATCTGGCATGGCCCCAGAAACCAGAACCTGTCTGTAAGTCAGGCTTCTACCAGAAGAGATGATACATTTCATAGCCTTCATTTTAATTCAAATTTGCAGCAGTGGGAGCCACCAGAAACTGCAGCAGAACTTCCACACTTGTAATTAGCTGTGAGTGCAACTGTCATGTGGATGTCAAACCAGGTCAGTAAACCTATTTAACTTAGAAAAGAAATAAATGAACACAAGTCAGAGGAAAGGTGGGGCTATAGGACAAGTAAGAAGGTAACAGTTTTTAGAGTAATATCTTCCTTTCAAAAATTGGCATGAGAGAGGATAGCCAGCTAAAGATTATTGTAGTAACTAAATGTGTCACTCACTAGAGAAAGTGGAAATTTATTTTGCTCTGAGAAGAGCCTTCAAAGTCACATTTCAAGTAGCTAAAGAATCCCAGGTCTAAAATAGGTGAACCAAGCACAGACTATTGATCCTTTCATTGCTCTTATGGAGTATTGCTCAAAGAGAAGTGGCACTGTCAAACTACCCTCTCTGCAACACCACCCTGGCTGCCTCTTCACCTATGCCTACAGCTGAGCATTTTGCCACATGTCTAATTCCCTCTAAGGGCAAAAGGGAAGCGTGTTTTGCTCTTTCCTGTGAAGCTGTGGGGAAGACACACCACAGCAAATACCAGCATGTGCCAGTGTCCAGTATTCAACTGAGCAGAGTGGAGATAAAGTGTTGCAGTTTAAGCACCACTGCAGCTATTATTCTACTGGAAATTTATGTTTGCTTATGTAGAGCTGCTGTAGCCAGGAACACCATTATCACCTTTGTTAAATGTAGCCTATCGCTCCACTTAGAGCTGAAACAAGATGGAAAATGGTATGAAAGGGAGGTATATTTCCTGTTTCTCTCTCATTTCTTGTCTGCTGCTGTAAATACAAAAGGACAAATCCTTATGGAGGTACATCCCCCCTCCATGCCACAATCCTATTGGGACTATTGCAGTTTGCTGTTATTAGTAAGAGGGAGGAGAAGGGGGAGGATTGACTATTGTGTTGTCAAATGTATATGTGATGCTTTTCACACTATACAAAGCAAAGGGTTACCTTGCTGCACAAGTTATGTCACAGCTCTTGGGACATTTCATCTCATACTCCCTGCTGTATCATTTGTTGATTTGTTGATAACTTGTTGAAAATTAGTTGATTTTAATTTTGGGTGACCCCTTAATGCTATTCTCCCAAGGCTTTTAAAATGTGCATGCCAGCTAAATATACAGCTTCAGTCCCTGCTCCAAAGCATCCTAAAAATATCATCACTTTATATAAGGCCTAGATTTTGCACATCTGCTTTTAGCATCTTAAACCTGGAAAAACAGAGGGAGCCAAGAAGCTCCACTGAACAGCCATCTCCCAAGCTGCTTTGTTTACAAAGAGTCTGACACTATCCTCCTGCCTTTTCCTTCCATTGCTTACTTCCCATTTGTCACCTGCTAGTCTTGTGCAGGGAGTATTTGTCCTGTAACTTTCTGTAGTGCCAGTCATGCTGTTTCCCTTTCTTTAAAAACTTCCCTTTGCTAAATTGTTTAAAGAACATAAAAATTCTGTAAAAACAACTCTTTTCTACCACCTAAACTGACTTTATGAATTACTAATTTAACAATGTTTTCAATTGTCAGTTTTCCCCCAACAGTTTTAATATTTCCTCAGGGACAGGTTAGGTTAGGCTTTGGTATCTGGGAGAGTAGTAGCACAGTTTGATTTCTGTTGCCATGTCTTTCTTATACATCTTTAGGTAGAGTAAAAGTGTGGTTACATTTTTTGTTAAAGTTTTTATTTGGCATCTCTACAGAACTCCTTTTAAAGCAGTACATTAATCAGGCAAGAACAGAAGTCAGAATAATAAACGGTATTCAAAGCAGCCAACTCTGATGGTTTTCATTATAAATGCATCGAATGGATGCAGATCCTTGCTGTACTGATCAAAAACTAAAGCAAATCCCTAAATTATGTAGGGGAAGTAAAATTGATAGCAGTACTAGTGAAATCACTCAGGACTACAGAAGAGGTCTGAGAATCTAGGAAACACCATGGTTGCATTGTGGTTGCAATACAAAATCCTTCTGTAAATCAGAAAAAAAGAAGCTTTAGGCATGATAATACCATTACCACCACCTCCCTCAAGCCCATGAACACAGTATAACCTAGTGTTACCTGATTAGCCACCATCTTGACCTAAAATGTAATTTCATTTTAACTATTTACACTACAAATACCACAGTGGAAAATGAGGACAAGTAAATTTGCTATGTTGCTGTTGACCTGTTTTGAACTTTGTCCTTCAAATTATGCACTCAGTGCCCATTGTCATGCTCCATGCCTCTGCTCATTAACACTCCTCCCTAAAAGGTCATAAGTAACTTTGAGTAATTCCAGAAATGTAATTTAGAAGGAGGGAAGAAGGAATATTTGAAGCAGCAGACTTTACAGAGTGAAGTTCAGTTTAGTGCTGCTCTTCCTTTTCCGTGTGTGTATGAAGTGCTAACCAGGTGAGGGGAACCATGGCCACTTCAGTAACAACCATGAGATGTAGAAGCTGAAGCTTTCTGATGCACCTTCAAAACATAAACAAATAAAAAAAAATTAGTTGGTTCATCAGATTCTCAGCAATTTTTCTGCTAGTTTAGCTATATAAGCCCCAAAGAAGCAGAATAATAAATGCGTGAAGTCACCATTTCATAGGTGCTGTGTGGCCTGTTTCATGTCTCATGATTGCTAGCACGATACCTTCAGACCTCATAAAGTAAGCTTTTAGCCCAAAGGAGAAGGCTGCCAGAACAGTCCCAGGACAAGGGGACTGGCATCTGCCTGTCCTAAGCTTCAGAAGGGGAATTCCCAACACTGCACAACCCAGTCATGTCCAGGTCCACGTCCATGCTACAGTGGCTTTTCTGCTTTTTACCTGTGAGTGGGGAAGCACCTGAGTCAATAGCGGTAGTGGTCCTTGTATCCACATGTATATTCACACATATATCCCATCCCAATCCCTTACTGTTAGTTCTATAATGTTAGTTCATGCATGGCAGTATAGTGACAGCTTCAGTGTTGAACCAAACATTTGAACCTTGAGCAAACCAGTCTCTCTGCATTACAGCCTGAGCTTGCTCTTTCTGTTTGCCTTGGTTAATGACCATTTTCTTCTCTTTTATTTGCCTTACTTTTTTTGTCACATAAATTTCTATGGGAGCTAAATTTGAACTAGCCAGTTGTTTTTAAAAATGATTGCCCAGTAAATTTTGCTTAACTGAAATGCTTTAAAAAAGAAGATGTGTTATCTTGACATCCTTCTCAGGTACCAGAGCTGCACCTCTGCTGCCTTTGCCTAATTCACACTGCCCTCAGGGCCACTGCAGCCAGCAGAGGCAAGGACACCTCATTTTAAAATCTTGTAGGCAGTTGCTAACAGAGAAAGTTGCTGCTGCCCAGCATCAGCTACCTTTAAGCACATGAAATAGCTCATCACTGTGCAAATATTTAAAGTTGAGAAAAGCAGAGCACTCATCAGGAAAGAAATCCTTTCCTACAAAACCAGGGGCAGGGTTCGACCCCAGCTTACATGGTCTCAGGTCATTGCATATGTTTGCACTTCATTCTGCACTGTGAACATATGCAGTCATGTGAGATGATTGACGTGTATATGTACAGATACCTGTAGCTCCAACCACTGCCATGTTCTGGGCATTCAGCATATTTTCAGAGAGCTATCCACATTAGTAATGTGCTTGTCTGCTGTGTTATGTATTTGTGTCACACCAACAATGGTTAACAGTTATTCTGGTACCTTTTCTGAGCATTCAGCAGCCATTGAATTGCCACCACTATCTCTTGGTTAACATGCCTTCGTGCCTTTATGAACATTAAAATACAGATTTAATACTTTCCTCGGGATAAACACACAGTTGAGAATAACCGACTTAATTTACCATATAGAAAGAATTACTAGAAAAAGATTTACACAGACTTGGACAATACTTTACTTGTACAACTCCCAGAACAGGCAATACAGCTTTTGCCTCATCACAGATGAAAAATTTATGTCCTCTGCACTGTGGCTTGCTCATGTCAAGGCCAAGCACTGTTTACACCTGTGACTCATAAGGTGCTTTCCCTTTCAGTTTGAGCTTCAGGTTTTGTTTAAAACTTAAACCATAATGTAAAATTCACTGACAAATCCTCACTCACCAAAGATAAACCCCCCCCACCTCTAAGTACCATGTGCAATCTCCACCTGTACTTTATATAGCAGCATCTCAGTGTTGGTATCAACACTGCAGAGCCCAGCACAGCACTGGCATGAAACCAAGTGGCAAACAAGTTAGAAAGTAGTCCAGCTCCATGTGCTGCCTGCACTTTGTACCTTTCTGCACAGCTTGGGCCCACATTCAGAGTGCTGAAGTTGTCAAAATCAATGGAAGTTAAGTAGCTAGGCTTCTTTAATACTCAGGACTCAATCCTTGAATACTTCAGTTCCTACATATGGGTTCACAAGTTCTCAGGAAAGGGTGAATCCTGTAAAGTTCTTTGTGTCATACTCTGTTGCTGTCCTCCATACACCTCCTGCTTGAAAAATCCATGGGAACCTACACACAGTCCCATGCAACCCTGTACTGCACAACTAGAACCCTCACTTTTGCAGAGATCTAGCAAGCCCAATGTGATTTATTTTTTCTACCTACTTCATCTGTAGAGAAGCCTGTTGAGAAATTGTGCATGTGATTTGGCTATTGTCACCTTCAGCAATCCATTCCAAAGATGCCATTTCTCAGTGCTAAATTGTTTCTAATTCACAAAAAAAGTGAAGTGCTTCCTTTCCCCCCGCCCCCCCACTTTTATACTAAGATATGTCTAAGGTGTCTAAGCAGGCTATTTACTCATTACTCCAGTACTCCAGTCATAGTAATTTGTGGGAAGATCTGTGTGCAGGGCTCATCATGTTATATGACATGAAATAGGTTTTTTTCGGTTGCCAATCATTCCACAGTTGTTAAAGAAGTAAGATGATGATACCATCAATTTACCAAAAGAAGTTTCTCTTCTTTTAGTGTAAAGGACCAGTTTACCATTGCACAGAAGCACAAATGTTGAATTTTATGCAGTGTAGATAAAAGCATGTGGCAGCTAGCGATCCTTCTTCACTGAGCCTCTGTAATTTGAGTGGAGCTTCTATAGGGATATCACCAAAAGGTCTCAGCAGTCCTCACCAACCACGTGCCTGGGACTCTAGAAGTTGTACAATTGCAAGGAAGAAGTAATTTCCACTAATTCCCCTCAGAACACACACTTCAGATGTGACACTAACTAATATGATACTAAACAAACAAAATGCAGTGCTGACTTTTTAAAAAGGAAAAATGAAAACACGCATGGCCTAAGAGTGCATAAGTCTTTTCACTTAGTGCTCAGAGGTCTCCAAGCTGAAAACTAAAAGCAGAGGGAAGAAGAAATGCCCTAATTCTGTGGATATTAGTGGAGCTACAGTGTATGATCCTGGATTAATGCAATAATGAGCTTGCCTGTGGAACCAGATCGCTCAAATTCCAATTTTTGGCAAAATCACAAGTTGAGGTTTGCATAGTCTACGCTGCCACATTGAATCAGGGAGCTGAGTTTATGGAATGCATTTTTGGTTAAGAAACATGGCAACAGGATCTATTAAATCCTTTTACTGCAACATCCCACTTTTCAAAAGGTAGTTTGTATATACTTTGATAAATTTTGTGTGACTCCCATGGAGTATCAGGGCCTTGTTTCCTGTCCCTGCATTTGGTCCATCTGGGCTGTGTTGAAGTGCCAAACTTCCACAAGCAGCAAGCTGAAGAGAGAGAGCTGAGCTGGCCGACAGGCACAAGTACACAGGTTCAAACAAGGGACAAATACCTCCTCCACAATCAGGCTGTGACTCCTGAGCCCCCCACTCTGCAGAGGAAGACAGGATCCAATATCAAAGGGAGAATAGCCAGGAAGGGCAGAGCATGGTGGTGACAGAGTCCTGTAGCACACACTGTTTGCTAGAGCAGATGGGAGCAAGAGATTGAAGGTGTGCAATGACAACAGCAAGAGCCTTCTTTCAGTTTCCCCCACTTTCTCTTCTGTCTCTTTCCCTTACCTGCCCCCCCCCCCTTTTTTTTTTTT
>VXBQ01000632.1:278165-318835 GCA_013400175.1 Phainopepla nitens | reverse complement strand
TTTTTTTTCATTTTTCTGAGACTACAAACATACTTCTATGGGCCCTTCAACCAGAACTGAAAGCAAGCCAAAGGGAGTGACACTCCATTTTGCCAAAGATATAAGTCTTTTCTGTTTGAAAATTAAAAAAAAAAATAAATCTAATTTTATTTCCATGGTGATGGCTGCCAGAGGAATTATTTTACCACAAAACATGATTCCCAGGACTTAATCTCTCTAGCTGTATATTCAGGAGGAGCCAGTAGTACTTCTTACGAGAGACTATAAATTACCTTGTCAAACAAGTGCTTACACTGGGTTTACCTTCTGCTGAGTTTATACCTATCTGCAATTCCTTGGTCTCATCCATGTTTCCTCCCTCTACCTTTCTCTTTCTCTACCTTTCTTTAGAAGAACACTTCCCCATGTCCACCGTGTCCTGTTGTGCTGCTAGCTTTGTATGGTCCTTGGGTGTCCAGTGGTTGGGCAGTCACTGTCAGCTGGCTTGCAAATTGTATTTTGTGTATATTTTATTCTGACTGAATTCTAAAATGGAAATATTTTAAAACAAAAAGTATAAACTATTTATGTTGCTTGTGTTGTAGAATAAAGATGCAAATGCAAAATAAATTATGCTTTGGTTTCGTCTAATGAAAGTTATTGGACAGTTCCTGATGAAGCAAAGGAGCAGAGTAGAGAAAGGGCCTGAAATACTTGGTATGTACTAGCAGGAACTGCATTTTTCACAGATGACCTTGGGAATTTAGTCACTCTGAAGTGCTGTGTGTTTTTTATGGGAACTGAGATCTAAACACTGACACATGACTCCTACAGCACTTCTAGCCAGAGTCTGAGTTTCTGGGGTGGAGAAGGATGAAGCTACTGAGATAGTTAAAGATGCAAGTAGATGCCATGCAGAATTTTGGTGCATCTAGACAGGTGCATCTCCCTCTGCCCTAGGTCACAATGTTAAGACATGCCCAAAGGTATGTATTCCATCACCATCTCCATGAGCTGTTGAAACCAGGAGGGGCAGTGTTTTTCTTGTCTACTCCTCTGGACTCTCTCCTGTTAATGGGCCCATCAATGCCTTGTCCCATCAGTCATAGATAACTCCCTCCAGCAGCCATTTTCTGTTTAGTGGGCAATCAAGCGCCCACCACATGACTCATAAAATGACATCAGCCCATTGTGAGATACTCTGCCCAGGGGGAGGAGCCAAGCATTCCCACCTGGATATAATCTGGGATTTGGGACAGAACAAGCAGCCACTGGCTTCCAGAGGACAAGAGCTTTTCTATGGGATCACTACGNTCCAGAGGACAAGAGCTGTCAGACTTTTCTATGGGATCACTACGTCAACAAGACCACTTCATCTGGACTGCTACCACCACCCTAACAAGCAGGGTGTCAGGTTGTATTCTGACTCTGTCAGTGGTTTTCTTTTGCACTATTGCATTTACTTTACTTTTTTCCTATTTAATTCTATTTCTGACTTGGCGTCTCTCACTGGTTTTGCTTTCAAACCAGTACACCCTCCATTTTAATGAGGAGAATTCTGTTGGCTCGGATTTCATTAGAGATGAGCTGCTCAGAGCTCTCATTCACCACCAAGCTTTTGTTGGGTTTTTAAGCTAAGGATTCCCTGACCACAGACAGTTTAGATAGCACTCATCAGATGTTCCCAGTGAACAGATGCATGGATGCAGCAATGTTTCAGTCCGCTAACATGAGAGCTCAGCAAGGACTCTCCCCTCACCTACATCCCTCTTTTAATTAAAATCAAACCAAAGATTGTGCCTGTTGAAGAAAAACCTTTAATTTAATTAAAATAAAAACCACCTTTTTTACAGCAGTCGCCCCTGCTTCTGTATGCAGCCAAAATTTAGGTACTGAAGGAGAAAGGGTTTGCCAGTGTCCCTGTCAAGAGAATTGCCATGGGCTTCATGAAATCGGGAGTGTTTCTGTGACAAGACATAGCATCATACAGTAAACCTTAGGGTACACCTCTCTGCAGTCAGGGATGCTACCCACAGCCTGAAAGCAAGTTTTCCACATAATCTCAAGAGGGAAGATGCAGCCAGCTTTCCACCTGGCCTCACTGGGGTCTCTGGGCACAGGCTCCCATACACTGAAGCAACATAAGGTCTGGCCTTCCATGGTTGTTACATAACAGCCTCATCAGCATGAAGGTTAAGAACAGATTACAAAGCGACCAAATGAGGTTGTGATGCTTTAATAATGTTACACACTTCTGGCAAAAGGAAGTGTGTTAAATCCCAAGTGTCTGATCTAATTTCATTCCAGGGAACTACCTTCTGCTGCTCCACACATCTCGTTTAGATCCCGTTAGAAAGATTTTCATTTCCTCCTAAACAGCATTCAGTAATGTGAAACAGCAACAGAGTAAATAGAGAAAGTAATGCTCCACTATTCCGCTCACTCCTTACACATACAAATTTTCGGTTGCCTTCCCACTAATGCTGGGGGTCAGGCTAGCATGGCTTCTGCTGCCACTGCACTTATCTAGAAGACACTTCATCTTGTTGTTTTGTTGAGGAGCAGAGTGTTAAGAACACTTGCCAAAGAAAACATCTGTCAACAAATACTTTAAAAAACAATAAAGAAATTTTTTAAAGGGACTAAACAGGCACACCATTGAATCTCAGACATCGCCTTCGCTTCAGTGGATTCACTAAACTCCTTCATTTTTTCACAATGTAGATTTATTACTGGCTACACTGTGTTAATCTGCGTTCAACTAATGGTTAAAAGCTCCCCTGATACCAAGCCAGACTAATTGTTTCCTAATTGTTAGTTTTTGCCAGTGTGCTAAAGGAGTGCCCAGTGTCATTACTACCATTTTACAGAATGGGATCACTGGTTGAGCAAGTAAAAAATTTGTCCTTGACCTCAAAATGGCCCAAAGTATCTAAACACATTCTCTGGCCTCTTGCTTATCCCCAAGTTGTAGATCTGTGAGATAATCTGGCAAAAGAGGAAAAGAAAATCCCAAACCAAAAAAACAACAGCAAAGACAGTTTATAGGATGCATAAAGAAAGGCAAACTGGAGTTACCAGCAGGTACTTCAGCTACAAGACAAAAGGGAAACACTATTTATATGTAACAGGTAATGCACAGTAGGGTTGCATACGAGACCACTGTCACATCCATACCCTCAAGCAGTCAGATAAAAATGGGACAGTATTTTCAGTAAGCTTGCTGGAAGCATGCTCTCTCCAGCACAGATACTTCCTGATGATGTTTTCCAGATGAAGAAACCTTTTGGTTCACTGAGCAAACCTATGGCAGAAGTTGAAAGAAGAACTAGAACAAGGCCGGGATTCTGTCCACAGAGCTATGTGAAATGCAGAGTGATCTCTGATTTTGAAGCTTTTGGCAAAGAAGCTAGCATCAGGATAAACCTCTTAACATCTAATATCACTGTAAACAAACACAAATTGAAGTCTTTATCCAAATGCATGACACAGTGTCCTAGAAGAGTTCAGTCAGTATCCAGATTTCAAAACTCAACAGAATCCAAAATAAATCAAAACAATTTTGATGGAAGCAGAGGTCAGCTAGGTCCTACTCTTACACTGAAGGAGAAAAAAAAAAAGGGGTGGAAGAAAAACCAAAACCCAACATATTAGCCAGGCTGCATGTGCAAGTTTCTGACTCCTGATAGAAATCCATAGTAATAAATCTGGTTGATTTTTTGTTTTGTTTTTACAAGATATTTGTACCTTTATCTACACCATAATTGCTGGGAAATCTGTATCCATAAAGCAGAGACAATAATTCTGATTTGCCAACTCTGAGAAAATATGCCCAACCTGAAATATTTTTGTTCGCTGTGGTTAGTGTGACCACTTCTGATCTCTTATCATGTTAATGCCCTACCACAGTCTAACAAAATTACTGAAAATAATGTGGAATACCTTTCTGCATAGCATTTATAAATTATTTACTATGTTTTTTAATGTTACATTATATTCCCAGCAGACCACTTTGTACTTCAAATCAGGTTCTTTGTGCCAGAGATTAGAGGGAGAGAAAGAGATCAAAATATAACTGGATAAGATGTTATACTGAAATCTATCCTTATAAGTAATTTTGTCTATGAGGTCAAAAAAGACAACTCTTCAAGCTTGAGAAACAAATAATGTCAAACATAATGAGAAAGTGAAAATGGTTTTGAAAAGGTATTGCAGTAACTCATGTGAGGAGAGGAAGGTGACAAGGCTTTTGTTGGTTTGCTTACTCGCAAAAACAATTCCTTGTCCCTTGAGAAAGCAGAGGAATTGGTTGCTGAGTAGAATTGCAACGGTGGCACCACAAGCACAAGGGCCCTGACAAAAATGTTCTTTTAAAATCCCAGCTGCAGGGATGGTCACCAGAGTAGATCTTACATTTCTTTTGCATACATTACCTCTTCTTTTAAAAGGACACTAAATAATTGAATATCTCAATGCAGGCTTTTGTGACCAGCCCCAAACCCAAGAGAATAAAGATTAGTTTGCAAAGCTGGGCATGAAGGTTAAAAAAAAAAATTAATCTAGTTTGCTATTTTTTTCTCACACATTTTCAATTTTTTAGGTAGGGCTGTGCTGAGAGTAGGGCAAGAAGGATGACCACTATTGAGGGTCTGTTGGGATTGTGGGGTATATAGGGTATGCTGTGTTGTTCTAGACAACATTGCAAATCTGCAGTGACTGTGGAAGAAAAACAGGATGAGAAAGAGGAGCCTGGGGCAGTTTGTAAGTGCCAAACTACATCACTTTGAGTGTCTCTTTTAGAGCCTGAGGCATCAAACCAAGCCAGTCTAGCTGGACAAGCATCCTTCTCAAGAAGGCTATACCCTGCACATGGCAAACAGTAATGGTTGGAGTCAAATAAAGTTCAAAAAAAAACCCTAAACCCTGAAGAGCAACATCAGAACGTAAAAGCCTCTGACCAGTCAGGCCTATAGCTGCCCCTATAACCTGGGCACATTGTAAATGTTCACCCCTACAGGCCCCATAGCCCCTCAGCAGCCACCTGGTTCTTCCTGCTGTTAATACACCAAGTCACTTGCCACTGAGAGTGTGAGGAGGATATGCCTGGAAAAGGGGTGAGAGGATCCCCATCTTGTAGCAAAACAAAATAACTGCCTCAGATGTTCTTTTCACAATTGATTCCCTTTGTCCATCACTGCCCCAAGCAAAATCTACTTTTCCCTCATAGAGAAAATCCACATGTAATCAGTCTGGCCTCAGGCTTTCCCCTCTGTACAACTCTGAGTGACTCTGAAGCTTCACACAGGAGCAACATTTTGCACAGCAGCATCAATGCAGCCCATGCAGGCTGAACTGGAAGGCACCATGGGACAGACACCCTCTTCCCATTCCCTATACAGAAGTGGGTCACTGCAGTGGATATTTTCTCAATATTCTCTCAAATGACAATATAGTCTCCTGAACAGAGGACTGCACATATGGAAGAACTGTTCAGATCCTCCATTCAACTGATACATGTGAAAATTCAGAATTTTAGAAGCGTAAGCAGGTGAAGAGAGAAACAGAAACCTAAAGCTCAACTAACAATTTTCTTGTAATAGAACACACAAGGGTGTAGTAGGAACACCTCGTACCAGAACACATATGAATGTAGTTGCTATGAAAACTCAATAGAGCAGGACCTAGGTATTGTCAAAATTCGAGAAAGCAGAACCTGTATGGCCTGAGGCCAGCAAAAACCAGCCCCTAATTTTGGCAAGAACCAAGTGATCTGGAAGAATAGCCAAACCTCCACTGCGCCTGCCCAGAAGCAAGGAAGACATCTCTTACTTCATCAAAGACCCCTGCCACGACCACCAGGAGGCATGGCAAGAAGGCGGAGAATGGGTGGGAAATGGGAGGTATGGGGGAGGTATGGGTTTGTGGACCTGTCTGTATTTAAACCTGAAACCTGTCTCATTAGGCACGCATGCCAGGAGATAGCTGTCTTCCGTGCATCCCAGCTGGAAATAAAACATACCTGCTTTATAATGCTTTTAATTGTAAGGTTGTGTTTCTATGCCTCACAACCACACCCAGCCCCAGAGCAGAATCTTCTTTACATTTCACTACTGTTTTGATCCTTCTCATACAATCCCTCATCTCAACATCAGCTTACTGCAGAAGGCACTATCACATACCTAGATACAACTTAACATGCACATCATTCCTGAGCTGCAGTTTGCATTCCTAACTGAAAACCTGGCCTGTTAGTTATAAAGCTGCCCATGCTGAGTAGTGGTTCTCAGCAGTTCAACTGTCCAGGTATTTCTAATGTGCAATTATTCCCCTCTAAACATTCACACATCCCTCAGACAACACATTTCTTTCATTATGGGTTTGCTGTGCCACTCCTTGCTGCCAGGCTAAGCCTCTTGTTTTAAGAAATCACACTTAATGCCTTTGCCTTTGTATCCATGGTTTTCTATGGAGGGTATTGCATGGTGCCTTGCCTTTCCTAATACCAAAACCCTTTCATTTTTAATCCCATGGCATACTTTCCACTTGTATCTATGTAAGCTCTAAAGTCCCCAGACCGAGGAAACTGTAGCGGTGCCTTTACCCCACTGCCCCAAGTGTTCTTATCCTTGTGGCCTTGCACTTGTCCATTCTGAAAAGTTTTGACATTGGAAACATCTGCCTGTTGTGTTTAACTCATCCTTTTCCCCCTCTGTCTCCTGAGATTTTGTTTTCCAACCTATAGCTCCATTGTAGGAGCTCTTCAGCCTTCCCCTCGCAGTTTTTAGCAGGTAACTTCAGCACCTGCAAGGGTAATTGCTTTTTACTTATCCAGCAAATATTGCCCACTGACACACAAGCACAAGGCACGGCAGCCAGTCATCATAAGCAGCACAGGCACCTTCGAGTGTGACGCCATTGACGCCGACAGCACCACAAAGCAGAACAGCCAACAGGGAGTTTGAGCAGCTCCCACAGAGTCACATTCATAGTGTCCTGCAGCACCTGCTGCACCAACAGGACATCCCAAGGAGGAGGGCGCCTGCCTGGGAGTCCCTCACTTCCCACCTGACTGCTGGGGAGAAGTTTTCCCTTTTCTCTGCCCCTTCAGGTACCACTGCAGTACATGCATGCCATCACCTCTGCTTTATTAGCATTTAATAACATTTATTATCATGCATCATGCTCCAAAACCTAGGCTTGACTGCAATTTTTCTGGCCAGTTGAACCATTAACAAGTGCACTTGAGAAAATAAAGTTGTTGTCACATCTGCAGATTTGGGGCCTTTTTTATATGCAAAAGAATATATTCTATATATAGAATTTCATTTCTATAGCAAACTTTATTCTACAGGTTGCAGGAGACTGTGCACCTTCTCCGTAAGTTTGAAGTGGAAATCTTTAGATTAAAATCAGGAGATTAAACTTCAGGATGTGAGGTGTGAATTGGAACTGTACGTAAAATGTGTTTTATTTCAAGCAAAACAGTACAAAATTACTCAAAGCCTCTCAGCTGATGTTCTGTTAAATAATACCGTTCATATGGATTCAGAAGTCCACAGACAGTTTCCCTCCTGGCCAGAAGGCCAAAGGCCAAGGGTTACAACACTGAACAAGAGTATCCTGATTTTTCAAATGTTTCAAGCATTTTAATAATGGCAAATGAAGAGTTACAGATTCATTGTTTATGATGGGCAATATCAGGGTCTCTCTAAGTCTGTAATCAGAGGCAATAACCTCTAAGAGAGTATGTTAATAACTACAGTTTTACTGTGAAGCTGCGCCTTTAAAGGGATAGCAAAGGACTTATAAGTTAATTTGCATTTTTTCCTCTCTGATGAAGAACTGAGCTACTTTTAGAAGCTAGAAGAGCTATTGCTTCTCCGATAGTGCTCTCCTGACACTGGATCTAAGGAATAATGTTGGAAATAATAATTCCTTTGGAATCTAGACATAATAGATTTTTGGCAGCAGATTATACCAACCAAATCAGGCTATGTAAAGATTTGATCATTATTTTGCATAAAATCCACTTTGTTAGCAACAAGTAGTGACACAGAGACTGCTGTACTTGGATACAGTCTCAAGGGATTTCATTCACAATATTCTAGCAGAAAATTGCATGAGTTTGAACAAAAAAATGAACACAAGACTGCAGATACGTTGAGAGTTCTGTATCTAAAGCCTGCCCAGCACTCCACAAGGTCAGCCACCAGGGTAGGCAACATCAAATACAATGAACATTAAGGTAACTCTTAAAAGTTTACTTTTAAAAGCTCATCTGAAGGTTAACCACACATTCACATTTCCCCTTTGAAGTTTATTTCACTATATTGGTGTCATGGTTTAGGAATGGTACTCCCCAATTAAGTGTTTCCCACTGAAACTCCAAGCCACACACCACTTGCTCACCCTCCCCCTTTTCCTTCAGCAGAGGATTGGAGAGAAGAATTGGAGCCACAAAAGGCAAAGATCATGGGTTGAGATGAGAATTATTTACTAGAAACAGCAATGAGATAAGAAAATGAACAACATTAATAATGAAACTGTACAAAAGAGAGAGTGTGGAGCTTGACCTGATTGCTGCCACTTCACCCAAAATTGTTTCTTTTTAGAATACCATCCCAATAAAGCAGCAAAATGCTTAATTTCTTAGTAAGCTTATGGCAGCACTTGTAAAAGCAAATGCAACCCAAAGCATAATGTGATCAGCTGGCCCTTCAGAAATTCTGGAAAAAAACCAAATCACCAAAACCTCAATCACAACACCAACCCCTTCCCCACTCCCTTTCCACTAAATAGAGTTTGGCTTAATAGGAATGAAATGCCAAATAGTGTGCGCTGGCAGATATGCGCTCCTAAATAGAATGGTAGATTTTTCTCTTAAATAAGAGAAAACAAGAATTCAGGGTAAGGATGACCAAATGTAAATGAAGGGGATCAAACCTAGATTGACAGAAATTACAAAAAAAGCACGCAATAAAACCCCATAGCTCTAGACAGTATCATCAGATGGATACTGCTCAGCCACCAGGACTCTGCCATGACCACAGGGTGTTATCACTCTCACAGAACTTCGAGGGACATTCTGTGGGAGGCAACCCTGCTCTGGAAGGAGGCTGAGGTCTCTCCCTGGTGCTCTCTCTAATGACTTTGTTTTCAGCTGCCCATCCACAGCACGGGGATCTGGGATCCATAACTCAGCAGTACCTCCCGCTGCTCCCTTGGCCGAGGGACAGTGACAGTGTGCACACATTTTGTAGCAGGGTCTCCCTGCCTCTGTTTCTACAGGCTGTATGTCCATCCTGTCCTCAAACACCACTCTCCAGAACTATGGCACAGCTATGCCAACTTGTGTCTATCCTTTGAAGTAACAGTGGATTTAGTTTGGTGGGAGAGGAGAATGTTCTTCAGAAGGTGTTTTGTTTTAGGAAAAAAAGTATTGATAATTAACAAAAAGGAAAAAGTAAAGCTAAAATCTCAACATAATGAAAATGTATAAAAAAATATACAAAACAGAATTTCTTAATTACCCAAGTGAGAGGGGATGGACAGAAGCCAACACCATTCTCATCTGAAAGACACAGAAGCACCTGCCAACTGGTTATAGGCAAAAGTCATCATATCCCTCCATTTCTCCTAGTGAATCTACACCTGCCAACACAGGACTGCTAACAGTGGAACACCTCACCCACTAAAATTCTAGTTTTGCCTTACTCAGATTAACCCTCATACCATCCCTCACAGCATCAGTCATTCAATCAGGGAAGTTTCACCACCTCCTGTGGGCAGCAGCAAAAGAAACTGGAGGAAGAAAGTATCAAGAAACTTGAAAGGTTGCCTAAGGCACTGTGAATATTGTGTTCCCTACCAATATTAGTGGCAATATAGCCTAGAATTACACCGCAAGCCTCAAACATCTCAGCAAATCAGAGAGATGAATAATATATGACAGACACTTTGAGCTTCAAACTGAGGTCAGTGGAGGTGCCTATTTTCTGCAGTGGCTTCTTCAGAAAGTCTCTCCCTGCTCCTCTGCTAGGACATTGGAAGCAATAATACCAACACTGCCTCAGTTAAAAACATCATGTTGGCATTGTTTCACAAACCTTTACCAAACTTTAATCAAAGTCAGTCGTACCATTCCATGTCACCATTTTCTCCAGACTGTTTGAACCAGGCAGCTTCTAGATCAAACTATTTCAAAGAACAAAGCCAGTGGAGGAGGAGAATAGGACGTTTTGTCCATGTCAAGATCTGATGATCTCTGAACCCAGCCCATGCTTCAAAGTGGCAAGCCTGATATCCGGCCAAGGGCTTGGAATTAAGGATGAGCCTCTTTGCCCCAGCTTTCACATTACAGCATGCCCAAGCTATTACAGTATTTATGAACTCCATGTGAGAAGGAAAAATAAGTGTCTGTGAGCCCCGCAAGGCTGGCAGAAATCTGCAACAGATTTGCTATCACACACCCAGTCTTGAATGGCTCTATTTCAGTTCTGCACAAGAGCAGATCTGCTCTACAAAGGCACTGAAGCAAACGGGCACTTGACCCCTTGCAGCAGAAAGAGGGTATCCCAATCAGGCTCACTAATCTTGCTGCTGGGTCCACTGATGATATAAAAAGCCAGAGGGACAATCATTATTTTATATTCTAATTACCTGCCTGAAAAAAAGCACTGCATTTCCCCAAATTCCCATTCGGCCTCAGCTCTACAAAGTTAAATCATTCTTATACATTTTCCAGAGGTCAAGTATTCAAAGCAGCATTTGACAAATCAGTGAGCCTTAAAAGTGCACACCTTATTTTTCTTGGCTAAAATTCATCAACTAGAATCTAAGGATGCCAAACAGGTGTTTATAATGTAAGGAGACATAAGTTTTTACTTCTCCTTTTTTTAATTCATGCACAGTCCCAAGGCAAATTTATAGCAAGCTTTTAAAAATAGCATTAATAATCCTAGGGGCTGCACTAAGACCCTAATTAAGATGGTATATGAATGTTTCCTGCTTGCAGTGAGATTATAGATTTAAGCTACACAGTCTCAAGGCTCCTCAAGGAATTTATTTTTTTAACACTGGTTTTGGAAAGGTTTTTATTCTTGCTTTTATACAAAGTGTTGAGACATCAAGAGATATATGTACTATTTTGGCCTGTGGTGTGTTAATCCATGCTTAGGACCTGGCTTCTCAGTGGACATTAAAAGTCACAGTGTAACTGCCCTAGGCCTGGTGGTTGGACACACTCACAACCTCTGAAAGTGCTTTCCAACAATTGAGGCACTGAGGAAAGGAGGAGCCTTCTCACAAGTGTGCAAAGGCTTTCCTGAGGTGAGATTTCTAGCATCACACAGGACTGCATCAGCAGAAGTAAGAGTTCAGTTTCCAACAAATGATGCAGCTGCTTCAGCAGCAAGACCAGCCCTTCATGCAATACTGTTGTTCCCTGTCCACTGCTCACCTGGCAAATTCAGTAACAAAATGGGATAGATTTATCAAACTACCACCTCTCTTGCCCACAGCCATGGTTCACCAGCAGGGTGAATCCTTCCTGCAAGCTGCAGGCATAGGGATCATAGCCAATTTTGGAACAGGTTCTTCCAGGGTCCTCTCATTCGAAACAGCAAGTACTGGCACTGCTAAGTCCCACTGTTTGAGCTGCAGTAGTAAAGCCTGCCACTGCCAGCTAGGCCTGCAGTTTTCTAGGATCCATGAACTAAAAGAAGAGTTGATGAAAAAAAATCTAAGCAAGAAATAAGAGGTTAAAATTCTAATACCAAGTTTCTATCATCAGTCCTAAATACAACTTTTGCTCAGACAGATAAGCCTTGAGAAATCATAAAAAAGTGCACCACACTTGAACAGTTGCACAGGTGCACAGCTGAAAGGGACATTTGCAATAGCCTTTCCCTCTGCTCATAGCAAGGCAGCAAAAGACACCTCTAGCTTTTCAGCACAAGTTGCAAGTTGAATCAAGGTTTAGCTCAGGTTAGAGTCCTCCCTTCAGAAGGTACTGCACATAAGTGAAATAAGTTTGTGTTGCTTTTTGTGGATAAACAGCTTAGAGTCTTCTCACTAGAAACAATTGCCATTTATGGAGTATCCCAGAAAGCTGTTAACCTGATTTCACTGAACTGACAACTCATTCTTACCAGAAGCAATCATACACTGCCACAGTGACCAAAGCTTTCCTGGCAGAGCTCTCTCTCTGGATTTATCATTAACATCTACATCCTAACACTGCTAAATAATTCAGTACAGCATTTAGCCTTGTGTCCTTGCCTTTCCACTCAGAAATCACTCTCTTTTCTGTATGTTTCAGCAACAGGGAACAAAAACTTGCCTGGATTGTGGTTCCACCTTGTGCTGTGTAGCTGAGGGGGGAACTTCAGTTACCCTTTCACTCTCAACATAGAAGCATGGGTTTTATTTATTTTATTTTGTTGGAAATAGTGTTTATTAGATAACTAAATATAGAGCGTTATTTATCCACACAGAGTCATGACCATGTGGGCTCAGACTCACATGTAAATTCCCCTTTTAATAATCCTAATGCAGGGAGTGCTCCAATCAGAGCGCTATCAGCCCCAGCTCCCAGATACCTGATGCCAGCTTTGCTGGTAATATAGGCCACCGAAGCAAATCCAGAGAGATTGAGTTGGAAGTGGAGAGAGGCTCTGAGATCTATTTGCTTGGCTTCCTGACGACAAGGGGGTGTCTAACTTCTTTTTTTTCTTTTCTGCTGTAAAGGGGATATCATTTGAGAGGGATCATTAGCTGCGAGCAGCCTGGCTGGGTCAAGGCTGGGAGGCGGAGACACAGTTGCCAGCCGCGAAGCAAGGTGGAGGCACGAAGACAGAAGACCAGGTTAATGACAGCATGAGGCGGCTCTTGGGCAGCAACTTGAAAAATTTTGGACATGCTGACAGGGGAAGCTATGACTGGCTAAACAGTGAACCAGGTGGGCCACTTCTGGAAACAGAGCTTCAGGTCTGTACCCCCCTGCTCATCTCTGTGGCATGTCCTTTGACTTTGCATGTGTGTGTATGTCTGTGTAATGCCTCGGTGTACAGTACAGAGTAAATCCCTGGGTATTGGGACATATCAAAGCATGTTTATTGCTGTTAAGTGTTTTTAAACACATTTGTGGAAGAGAAAAACATAGAAAAAAGATGGAAAAATTTTTCTGGGGTGGCAAGTGAGGAAGTTTAATTACTTCTTTAAAGCATAACACATCCTCGAGTTTCTTTCCGTTAAACGCGTGTTTACGCTTTGGGTCTGGTCCCGTGAAGCCCTTCTACAGATGTTGCGAGTCAGTGGCAGGCAGCAATGAACTCTTGTTCCCTAAGCTGTGTGCTGATTACTTCTGTGAGAGAGGATCACATGCAGCCGAGGGGGGGAGGGAAGTAACCCCCAGAGATGAAAACACAGCCTGCTTTCTGGCTTTGTCTGAGAAACAGCAAAAGGGTTTCTCTGATCAAAAAAAAAAATTAAGGTGCTTGTATGTCCTCAGTAAACGTCCAAAGCATGTTGCGTTAGCAAATGAACTGGCTACGCTACTCAGCTGATATATATAAAGTGTACTGTTGCAAAATAAATGGGGGTAGGAGAGTGTGTGGGTGTCAAAACAGGACAAAAAGTAGTATTTAAATGTCATCACAATTTTAACAAAGTATGCCTCACGTGTAACATTGCCAGAGTCAGAACAGCGATGGTAATGTCCTCACACCTGGAGACTGCTTTTGCCTGACAGTGAGAAACAAACAGCATCACTAGAGTTACATTCCAACAAGTATTTGAAAATTCTGTGCAAATCCAGGCTCACTTCTAAATTACGTGTCATTTTTAATGGACACAAAACCACATAAAAATATTTTTCTATTTGCCAGAGTTACATGGTTTTGCTTTTTACAAGCAATAATGAATCAGCTTCAAGAAGCAGGATAGAGTTTGGAAAAGAACCTATGCGGGGATCACACCCTGATGACTTCAAAGCAGACGTTGTTCCAAATCCACTTAAAACATTTCAGAAGTATTGATTTCCTGATTCCACTTCAAAAGACATTAGTGTAAATATGGGCTATATTAACAAAAATAATTTTAATGGAGTTCTAAGTATGCTAGCAAATCATTAACAACATAATAAACCTTAGCACAACTCAATCACTTCAATGGGAATTTTGGTAAGCAAAATAAACTTTCATTTTTCTAACCCTACACAAAAGCTTTCCTTAACCTCATGTTTTGCCTTATAAAGTCATTCCCTCCCAAGGCAGGTACTACCCCTCTTTTGTCTAAACACATATAGTTCAGCTCCAAGCCTATTCCATTACTCATTGTGGATATACCACACAACTCAGCCACACTCCGCATTTCAGTCCTTTACCAACAGGCATGAGTCAAAGCTCATCTTAATTGATATGGGTCACATAATCTGTAAGCAGGCAACCATGCATGCTCAGCATGTTAAAAAACATAGGCAGACAGATCACTAATGATAGGCTTTACTACTTCCAGTATGTGCTCAGTGGTTGGGGGAAACTGACCCTCTGCTCCAGTCCCTACAAATATATAAACAAAAGGAGGAGAATAAACAATGTCCAAACTACCCTACTAAGAAACTGTTCTGGGAAAACAGGACTTTTTAGAAATATGATCCCTTTTATTTCTGTGTTCTTGTATGCCTTTCTCTATTTTAAAAAGTGTATTTTCCCATATTTATGTGTCTGTAACTTATTTCATGCTGAAAGTCAGATCCTTATTTTTATCACTTACAAACCTGACAGTAAATGCTTGTAATGACATAGGCAGAGCATGCTGATCTCCAATGAAGCAGCATCAAACAAAACCAGTCAATTAATAATTCCATCATATGCCTGGTGTGGAAACTTTCAGATGTAAAACAGTAGAGGATTTTAACTTAAATATATTCTGCAGTCATATTACTTTCAATTAATTAAGATTTAATTTGGTTTATAGAAAATTTTATTTTCCAGTTCTGTCAGCTATTCCTGATACCTATACACAGTGATTACTTTTCTAGCTTTAGAGCTTCAGCTGCAGAAGTTAGTTTCAGGTCAGTTTAAAACTAGTTCTAGTTTAGAATTTCAAGGTTTTTTTTTAAGTCACCTTTGATTCATTGTATTAAAATTATTTCTATTTTTAGTGTAATTTTTAAAATGCCTTTTAGATTTTCCAAGTCTTTATGTAAAGATCTTTGCAACATTCCTCAGTAGCCCTTTAGGCAGTATTGCAGAAATGGGCACAAAACCACAATAGAAAAAGAGGGACTAATATTGATCAATTGTCTCCTAATAGATTTGATATATTTATATGGATATATGTACAAGAAGTCCATCAGCTTTTGGAACTACATCTCAAAGTAAAATCATTCCATGTAATTTTTGGCAGGAGGCAGTATCAAAATGGATATACCTGTTCAGGTTCAGGGCATCTGTGGGCCAGTGTTAACTTAGGAAAAACTACTCCAGCTCAAACAATACACTAAGTAACCTACAAATCACTTCACCCAGATAGGAAAGTCTTAACATGAGCTGTGTTTAAACACAGCGATGAACACTCTGAAACACAGACTGTGGAAAACCGGTCTTTTTTGTCACCTGTTAGCATACAGTTAGATATGAGGAAAAAACTTTTCACCTAGAGGATGGTTGGGCACTGGAACAGGCTCCCCAGGGCAGTGATCACAGCACCAAGCCTGATAGAGTTCAAAAATCATATGGACAATGCTCGAAGGCACATGGTGTGACTCTTGGGGTGTTCTGCACAGGGCCAGGAGTTGGGATCAATGATCCTGATGAGTCTCCTCTAACTCAGCATATTTTATAATTCTATAATATTGTCTAATTCTTAATCCTATCTGCTTTACATGCCATTAATTTGCAGATCACAGTAAAACACACTTGCTGTTCTTTCACAACTATACAGTAGTCGTGAACAAAAGAACAAACTAAATCAATTTATTATGTCTTCTTTTGCACACATTACTGAATTGATAGCCACCAGGTACTGATTGTTGTGGTTATTTTTAAATAGAATAGGATAAAATAGGAGCAGTTCAGTTGGAAGGGGTCTGCAATGGAAATCTTGTCCAACTTCCTGACCACTTTAGGGAGTACGAGGGAATATGGGCTGCTTTGTAATAACCTGTGTAATTTTTGTCTGGATCCCACAGAGCAATAAAGTCCTTGCAGGTTCAGGCACTGCCTTTTCACCTTCAGAGACAGCAATACAGATGCAGAATTTCTGCAGACCATACCCAAGGATCTCAACCCAGGCACTCAAAATGAGGCATAACCAATGAGTAACCCATAACAAACACCTCTACTGATCTGTCTTGCCCCTTCTCTAGAGCATTTGGTAGCAGAAACAGGAGTACAGCTCCCCAGGAGAATATTTGTTTACCACACAAGCAGGCAGTCCTCTCTTCCCACAGTCTTCTGACTCAGTCACTGCATGCCCTACACACCCTGCAACAGAGTACCCTACAGTGTTGGGGTGTTCATCTCCTTCCCTAAGCAATCCATCATAAACTTGAGGAGGCACTTTGTGCACAATAATGTAATTAAAAATTATATGTGTTGCAGAGCAAATTAAGGATTTCACAGATTTTAAAAATGCTGGCATTTATTCAGGCTTGAGAATTTGATTTTGCAACTTTAGAAGCAGTGCTACAGGTTACTCTTGGAGGGCCTTTAAACAAGAGGAGTTTTCAGGCCAGTAGCCCACTGATGCCCTAAGGTGTCCTTTTGTAGCTACTTCACAGACTGTGGCTCACACTACGAACAGTTGCACTCCTTCAATTTTTTACCATTAGATCCAAACTGTCCCTTCCAACAAGAACATTTTTTCACATTTCTTTAATGGGTACTTCTTTGCAAGGCCCAAGACTTCTGGGTTTCAATCAAGGCTTTGGAGCAAAGTATGTTTCCCTGAGACCAAAGATCATTTGTTAATTCCTTCCTTCACACTTAAACTTTCCTTCCCTTCTGAAGTCCAATATTTGTACGAGACCACGTCTTACAGCCATAACTCTTGTCTGTGCTTCCACCAGCACATGAAGGATACACTGTCTTTAGATGTTATTTAACACATGAATATACTTTCAGTGAAATTTATAGGAAAGCTGCACTGAGTTTAAATGAAAATTGAGGTTTTATATACCTTTTTCTAATCTCATCTAGGAAACACTGGCAATCTCCCTCTCTGTCCTCACAATCCTCTAGAATACTGTACAACTCACCTAAGACCAAGACTTAACCTGGATGAAAGCCTGCCCCCTTCAAATTAAACCCCAAACTTACACTCGGACTTTAAAAACAAGCTCTTCACTGATCATGAATAATGCTGTCCATTATAAGCTCAGCTCTTCTCAACACTTACTGTAAGAGTATCAGTTACATATCAGTATCTGCGAGTCTCCACATATGTAGTGCACTAACATAACACTGAATGCTTTTTTTCTCATTTTCTCCTGAAATGTTTCATGCATCTCATAAGACACACTAAAAAAGCATTAACAAACTTAAAAAAAAATCCCATAATTTTTAAGAAATTATTTAATGTCTGCATTGGAAGAACAGCTGGAACAATTTCTTCCAATTCTGCTCTTTCCTGTCACTCATTGAATGGTCAGGTAAGACAACAGCTTGTACAGCCAGACATTCTTTAATAAAAGTTGTCAATAAATATAAAATAATTATCTAAAGTGCATTTTTTGGTGTGTGTAAAAGACCATTGGGGGAAAATACTTAAGAGCTAATCTGCAAAGGTTTCAGTGTATTTTAAAATTACTTTAATGCATTTAGCTTCAGACTCACAATACCTTAGGGAAAAAACAGAAAAGCAGTCATCTCCCCTACATTATTTGTTAGGAGTCAATATCTATTTATTTTTCTTAGGCAGGACCACATCATAATAATTTCATAATATGACAACAAAGCAAAGAAGTTACAAATGCCTAGTAGATAATCAGTTGAATGTAGATTACAATGTGATCATGTAGCTAGGAGAATGACTGTGATTCCTAGAAGAATAAAAACAGAAAGCTTTTGTAGACTAAGAGGGAGGCACTGGTGTTATTGTCCTTTTCACAAAGCCATTGCTGCAAACGGCCAGTTTGCATCCCTGCTTCCAAACCCTTTGAGGAAGGAATCATTTAGGTTCTCCTAGCCTCAATGGGCACCTTCACTCAAAATAAAGGAAATCTGATCCATTGACCTGTTTAGTTGCACCATCCAAATGTGAAAAAGCCACCTCATAGCATTGGTCAAGAGCTTACAAAGGGAATGACTTGATAAACAGCATTAAAGGATTTGGGTTTTCCTTCTGCCCTAGACTAGACTCTGAATGAGATCAAATTATTAGAAGATGGAGTCAGACTGGAAACAAGATATACTAAATTTTAGAAGTAAAGCTAATACAACACAAGAGCACAAATGGCTTTGTTGGTTTTTCTCATAGCTTATAACTCCTGTTAACGTTACATCACAGTTCAAAAACTGTGGAACAGAGGTCTTTTGTGCTACATTTTGCAGAAAACAAGGCTGACACAGCAGTCACAACTGTTATTTCTCTTACACCAGAAGTTCTTTTTCCATAGTTCTAAACAGGGAAAAATGATTCTTGGATCACTGGTATAACAAGCTCAAGAAGTTCAATAAAAACACCGTGTTTTATTTGAAACTTGCCTGTGAGGTTAGAATGACCCAAAGAGCAGGTATTGTAGGCAATGGGCCCTGTTTGAAAGGGCTAGTTGTCATAATATTTGTTCTTTAAACAGTTTTCCAAACACAAAGAAACAACACCAGATAGTGGATCACCAGCCCTTATTCATCTGCAATACAATGTTCTCCCAAATTTTAAAAGCTTGACCTATCTCCTGCAAAGTTGGCTGGTCCTGCTATAATCCAAGAGTAATAAAATGTCATACAAAACTGCATATACTACTAGGCTGTTGGGGTTTTTTCGCTATTGGGGACAGGATTTCCTAAAACCACTTCGCAACTTCTCTGGGGCTTTTTGTCTCTGGTTGTGATTTGCTTTAATTGGTCAGGAAATAGAATTCACAAGTCTGCAAAACATACTGCTTGAATGATATTAACGCAGAGAGAAAGAAATTTGGAAAAGCAACTGCTATGTCATAAGGCAGAGATGGGGAATGTGGTTTTGCTCTCTGATTAAGATTATCTCCAGGAATCTAACACCCTTCCTATTTGCTTTGGTTTCAGAGCAGACAACAGACAAGTTCAACCAAAGACGACATAGAACCATTTCTGTGTATCATATTGCCTGCCACCATGATGCTCTTCCTGGCATTCCTGCTGCTCTTCCTGTACCGCCGTTGCCAGCGCCCCACTCAGCAGGGGCAGATCTTCAGCATCGACCTTCCCGAGGCCCTGCCTGAGCACGATGTGTCCAATTTCCTTTCTGCACTGCCCTGGAGCAGTGAACAGAGTTTCCACTACTCGACGCTGCTCCCTGATGCCACATTCCTCTCTGTCTGTTTGCCTCCATCATATGAGGAGGCCACCATGAAGACTTCCATGGAAGAGGCTCACATTGAGCTCTCTCCAGACCCTGTGCCTCCTTACGAAGAGAGCACGCTGCAAACCAGCAGCACCAAATAAACTTCCTACGGAAGCACCTGAACTGAAGCATGCAGCACAAAGGTAGAACTGCTATGGCCTTTAAAATTTGTGAAAAGGTTCCAAATGAGGCACAAAACCAATGAATTTATGAAGGAAGAAACTTGAAGTAACAGGGAATGAGTCTCTTCACCTCATCCTAGGATTCTCTACCTTCCAGTTGTGGCAAGTGTACAGACAGTGTAGCACCAAATTCAATCCAGACTGGTAACATGGGGATTCTAGTTAACAAACATGTCATGCAAGGATTAAACTTAAGGAAAGCTGGGAACCTCTTCCTCAGTAATCCCTCAGCTACAACGAAATGTCAGTAATGTTATAGATTCAGCAATCAGAAAAAGGGCTTTTAGCACACACATATTACGGTTTGGGTTTTTTTCTATTTTATGTATTTATATTTAAATGAGTTTTTGACAAGCTGAGTCACTCACTCTGTGTGCGTTTACGTCACATCATTCTGCAGTGCTTTGGAATGATCACAACAGCTCTCAGGAAAGCAAATAAATATATAACCTCTGGAAAATTTCCAGTAACTGTCCTCAAATGTTCAAATGTGCACTGTGACTAGAGGCTGTCTTTTCTCGCAGTTGAACAAAGAGGACAACCAGAGAAGACCTGATTGTTCTGGGTCAGGAAGACTCCATGCAAGAGCACACTCACTCTGTTGCTGCAAGCTGCTTGCCAACGTCTGCAAGGTCCCGACATTCCAGACTACTCAGTTGACTTCTTTTTCAAGTCTAAAATAATAAACCATGTGACTTACCTGGTACAGTGTGTAAAGGAGTTGGGGAAAAATTAATAAAATCAAGTGCACCAAAAAAGCCCTGGTATGTATTTCAAAATAGCATTATAATCCCTTTCCCTTCATCACTAGGGCAGGGTGAGGCTAATGCAAGTGTGTTGGTGGCAGTGGTTCAGAGGGTTTGCATATGCATATGCTTTCAGAAAATGATGTATGTTATCTTTAATTTTTTCTTACAGGATAGCATTTTCAGTGAGTTGATAGATGCTCTTGTTACAGAAGGTGGTTACTATAGATCCTGACAGCCTCAAAAGATGTTGGGAAGCCACAGACAAATGCAGTGTCGTGGAGTAGTTAACACCTGCACGGAAGAAACTGTCATAGCAGTTTGTGCAGTCTTGGTGTGACTTACAAACCCGAAGACTTGCACGTGGTAATTTCAGCAACTGTCAGGAGGTGTCAATAACAGCCAGTCCTGCTTTACAAACTTAGCACATTCCTTAAAAAAACCCAACAAAACCAACAACACAATAACAGAAGAAAAAAATCCTCACTGCACAGCAGAAGAAAGGCCACTTTAGAGCTGCAAGGTGGTTGAATTCCATTTTATGTCAAGAGCGACACAATCACAGTAACTAAACAATCCATATCAAAACTGACATTCCCACTCATACATTTCTCTTAAAACAAGGAAGAAATATGCCTTTTTATTTAAAAAAAGAGTTATTTTCTTGAACTACAAATTTGAGATAATTCTTTTTCTAACGTTCCATTTGGGTCATCAAAGTGAAGCAGCAGATGTTTTGGAAAACTCTAAATTCAATCAACCATTTTTCTTTTCAGACCATATCTGGGAACAGTTCCCAGTATTTGCTGATGTGTTTGAAAGTACCACATTCTACTGCTTCCTGGCTCTTTTTTTTTTACTTCCTTAATATTTGGAACATGCAGTTGTTTCCAAGGAAAGCTGGAAAAATGCAAGAGCCCCAAACAACATACCTAATTAGAAAGGTGCAAAGGTTTGAGGTTCTAAGATAAACCACTTCTGCCTCTGCTGTTTGTATATTCCACTAACTTCATTGGAATTGTTTGGATATGCTTGAAAACTCAGACATTGTCATATCAAGTATATTTTGCCTTAAGAGATCTTAAGAGATTTGCTGTGCTCTGAAATGAGTTATGTTGTTCTTCAGCACAACCTCTTGTTTACCCTTAGCTTAGGTAGAGCCTGATACTCAGCCTCTGGGCTCATCGTTCTAAACTGCTCTCCAGTTACCTTACAGTTAAGAAAAGTTTTGACTGGTATTTCTTGTGACCAAGGCTGATATACTTCTATAACTAATTGAGAATTGCTATTCTCTACAACAATATGAAGAGTGATTGTGTTTCACGCAGTATTTATTGGACAACTCTAAATTCTGCTTTAGACAAATAGCTTCTGATTGTTCGCTTTGCTAAAGACAATTAAAACCAGCTCAAATCCATATTAACAGAAACACTGCCATGGCTTAAATTCTTCTTTATAGCAAATTGCTTTTTATTCCGTCTGGAATTGGTATCCCTTATCTCATTCCAACACAGATTTGTCTAGTCTTGTATGCTAATTGTCCCTAGTAGGTTTCAATATAACTGGCATCTCTACTCTTAAATCTCCACCCCCAAAGAGAAGGCCCACCAAAAAAAAAAAGACAATGTTTCTCATGCAAACATACTGAAATTAAATCTCCATTGCCTAGAAGCTGCTTCTGATCCTGTTGGGCTGTGGTGACACACATCTCAGCAGCCACCATGTTACCGATGTTAGTGCTACTGGTTGTGGAGCAGATATCAGGTCCTCCTGGCAAACAGCTTGTGCATCAAAGCAGAGAGCTCATGACCTGAAAGGAACTCGTGCCTGGCAATAGGAGCAACCATAAGGGCAATGGGAAGATCTTCCACTGTTTTAGCTGCAATAATCTGAAAGATGAAGGTTTAGAGCACCCCATCTAGAAGAAAAATGCTGGAATTGGAACCATAAACAAAAAGATTGAGGAAAGACATTAAGTTGTCAATTATATAAAAGGTAACTGCAAACAAAGTAAAATAGGGACCCCTCATGCCTGCACGAATCCGAACTGGTACCAGTGATTTTAAATTGAAGCAAGATTAAATCAGGAAAGATATCTCAAAAAGTGAAGTGTAGTCTGAAGTGCAGTGAAGCAGTACCATATCTGGACACACTGGGAAGGTATACAAACATCTCTCCAGAATGATGAAGGCTCTTGGTTGGAGCAGAGAATTAATTAGATGCCTTCTCTGTGTCCTTTCCTGTTCCTATGACCTAAAGTTACACCAAAGTAAGTTTTTGTTCCTTATTTCCAAATTGTATGAAATCAGATGGCTGTTTCTTTGAAAATTTCACGTAATGATATTCATGTGCATCCAGAAATCACTGTAACATTGGCATTGTACTTTATAGCCACAAGGTTCTTTTTCTTTTTTTGTTCAAATCCTGTACCTGCTAGTACACATACAAGTTATGAACTCACCTTAATGGGAAGGGTAATTGTAATACATTTTTCTATTTTGAAAATACTAAGGAACAATGATGAGATTAATTATTATAAGATTAAACTCCTTGTTTATATTTAGTAGGAAACTATGGAACAATACAGGCCCTTTCATTAAGGGGGTTTCACAAGCTTAGAGGGCAATCTCTGGGCCTGTCTTCCCCATGAGAGCTGACAGAGCTCTCACTAACATGGGTCCATTGTTCTGCAGACCAAGACAAATACACATCTTGCACACACGGCAGATTCTTGATCAAAAGACTTTTAATGGAAAATGACACAGGTAATTTATACAAAATAGTTCTTCTAGATATCCACTGAAAGTATTCAGCACACATGTCCAATAATGCACAGTAGTTCCATATTAATAGAACATCCTGCCTGTCTCATTTTAGCCAAAGGAAGAAAAGATGACACAGCTCTTTGCAACCACTGTGGGATCTCAGAAACTAATACCTTGGATAAAACTATGCATGCTTCTGCATAGATTGAGCATCTGGCACGTGTTCTTTGCTGAACTTAAAACTAACTTGTGACTTACTGGTTTGTACTTGCCAGTGATAAAATGTGCTTTTCAAAATGGAATAGTCATTGCTTGGCCTTATGAAGTAACCCTTGGTCTAGGAAAGGCAGAATAAGCATTTCAGTGTATGCATTTCACTTCAGAGAGATCCTCACCTGTAACAAGTATCTTGACTAGAAATTTAGAAACTCAATAGAAGTGAAAAACACTTTGGAAAAGAAACAAAAAAAACCAAACCAACCCTGACAGTGTATCTTTATGATAGTTCAATAATATCACAGTGGTCAAGAAAGAACTGCTCCCAAAATAAAACTCTTCACTTAATCCACACTTTAAAGGATTTTACTTGGGTTCTAATGGCAGCAATGTCTCCAAACACAGACACACAACTACTTTTGCTAGTACAAACTCCAATGGCATGAACTATATATGCTCCAGTAGTGAAAACTCTTACAAATGTAGGTTTATCAATAGGAGAAAGTGAGTGGGCAGTCTTATTCTGGTTAGGAGAGTAATTTTATTTGGGTGCGGGGTATATTTTTGGTGGTGGTGGTGGTTTTTGGGTACTTGGTTTTTTTTCACAAATTTTCAAGAACAAACATTGCATTAAAACATCAGATAAGGATGAGCTGAATGCTTATGGCAAATAAATTATTCACTGACTCATCTCTCAAAAACCGTCATAAGTGAAACAGCTATGAATTTTTAATAATAAAATTTTTTAATTCCAGTCTGTTAGTAAGTAATCATGTCATGTTGTGACTTTCATGACAAAGCAGTTCTATTCATCACTTGAGTAATGGTGTCTTCTGCAGAACAGGAAAGGCATGTGAGTGTGGAGACTAAGGAAGATGCCCTCTGTAATAAAGACAATCTGCCATTCTCATTGGTAAGGCTAGCAAGGCTGGGCACAGCTAATAAATCAATGCTGCAGATGCATGAGTGTTGATGAAAGCAGCAAAATCTCATTCGCTGAAGACTCTTGGATAGACTAGGCTGACAGCAGTGTAAATGTATGTTTGCACTTTCACAAGCTCTTCATTAAAAAGGTAAAGGAATGCCAATGTCTTTCAAGTTTGCTGAGGGTACAAAAGAATCAAACTTGCCTGTGAGTTTGGCTCCATCAGTAGTTTTACTTCTGATTATTCACAGGAATATCATGTCTATGAGGGCTTACTGTCAGAAATAAAGTTTAAGGAAGAAGCAGAAATCAAAAATGTAGTAGTCAGAATTTCATAGAAACAAATCATAGAATCACTGAGGTTGGAAAAGACCTCTAAGATCATCACATCCAACTTTTAGCCCAGCATTGCCATGTTTACTGCTAAACTATGTATATGACACATCTGCATATTTTTTGAACGCTTCCAGGGATGGTGATACCACCACTTTCCTGGACAGCCTGTTTCAATGCTTGATAACTTTTTAGTGAAGAAATTTTTCCTAATATCCAATTTAAACCTTCCCTGGTGCAATTTTTCCTCTCATCTTGTCACTTTTTACCTGGGAGAAGAGGCCAACCCCTACCTCACTACGAACATCCTTTCAAACAAGTTTTGCCATTAATACCACGTTATCTTATCCATCCCCTTCTATATTCATTTATCCTTACATTGTCAGCATTATTTTATTCTTGAATGTTTATTCTTTTTTTTTTCCTTGAATGCTTACCTTAGAACTTTTCAGACATTTCCATCTGTGACAAAAATAAATACTTCAAAGCAAGAGAGCATGGACAGGCAATCCTCTCCAGTCACGTCAAGAACCTTCATAGGTCTATCTTTTATTTTGTAGTGTTTTGGTTTCTTGTTTGGTTTTTTTCCAGGTTCAAACTAAGAGAACTGAATGCATGCTTTTTTAGTCCTTTGAATACTAATGAACTGAATTCCTTTAGTGACCCTTCAAGCACAAATGACAGGAAGTAAAGCCATACTCTTCCTGCCCTACGCTATCAAGCATCCTAAAGGGAAAGGAATGTGAAAAAGATCACAAATCAGGAAGAAAAAAATAAGAGAAATGCCCATCCAGAAATAAGCTTCTCACAAAATTGCTTTCTTCTCCCTGACTTCCTATTTTTCACTTCTCTCTCCTTTGGCTTAATTTTAATTTTCTGCCAACTATATAAAAGACGATACAGAAAGGAAAACCTCTACAGACTGACCCACAGCTGTAGAGAGCAAAACTAAGTGTCATGTTATATTCTACAAGGAATCTAGAATATCTGTTTGTGATTATAAAATGCTTTGCACAAAGTCAGTTTCTACTACAGGCAAACCAGACAAATTCAAACATATTTCTACAAACACACTTCCCTGCTTGTGCACCAACAACACACCAAATTATTTAAACAGCACCATTAAAAACTCAGCACGTGTTTCATTTCTGTGGAACTTTTTCTCTCTCTTTTTCTTCAAGTTGGAAAACTCACAGTTGACAACACTCTCAAATGTTAGTATGGCCTAAGGTTCTTCAGAAAGACTGTACACTTATGTTTTAGGGAGAAAAAATAAACTTGATGGGTATTAGCTTGTTTATAAACCCTATCTTTTACTAACACTCACCCCTCTTTCATTTCTGTTAATGATGCAGAACCTCAAGATTTCTATAAAAGACTGATTTCTAGTGGTTTCTAGCCGCAAAACATTGTGGTCATCAAGAACTAAAAAATGCTGCTGTCATGCAATGAAAGGGAAAAAAAACAAAAGGCAGATTCATTAGCACAACCCTTCAGTGTTTGGCTGCATCAGGAAGATCAAAGCAAACAGAGGACACTAGTTCAGAGACAGAAGAAGCCACGTAAGTACAGTCCTGTCTAGCACAATTCTGAGACCTTCACAGTGGTTCTTCTCCACAGCATTACCAGAAATTTTTACCTGGAGAAAAAGCATGGTACTACATGACAGA
The DNA here is from genome assembly GCA_013400175.1 of Phainopepla nitens. NCBI lineage: Eukaryota > Metazoa > Chordata > Aves > Passeriformes > Bombycillidae > Phainopepla > Phainopepla nitens. The sequence continues at coordinate 292,474 of VXBQ01000632.1, read as the reverse complement.
GGAGCATGGTGTCCCTGATGCATGACTGGTGACACCTGAGGCGTTGGCATCAATGGCTCTTTTGGTGCCACTGTTCACCATGAGGTCCTGCACTGCTCCCATGCGTCTATGCACCTCTCCAGCAGCCCCAGTCCTGCCACTCCCACACACAGGAAGGAAAGGCTGAGTGGTCTCAACATGAAACAAAATAAAATAATCAAATTTTAGACCCTTAGAGCACATTTTTATTACAAAAGTAGCAAGTTAATACACTGGTAACATCTAGACCTGTGTGTCAGTTATTATGGCAGATTCTATAAAACAGAAACAAAGTAAATTCTACTTTCTTTACCTAAAAACATGACCTAACGTAAACTAGAGCACAAGAAAAGAACTATTGTTTGATATTGCATTTTATGCTTTGTAGATCATCCTGTAAGTAAGAGAGTTTATTTTCTAATCTATTATTCTTTATCTAGCTTATGCATATCTTATTTTAAATAAGGTAAATAAACACTATAGGGATGGCAGGCAAGGTAAACTATAAACATGAAGCATGCCTGGATACTGTATCTGAGAGCTCCACAGGAACAGCTCTCTCTCTTTAGCTAACATCACTTCAAAAAATTATCACCTCCTATATATATTTTCACAGTTATCTGGACTCCTTCTAAATGCCCACTCCAACTACCAACTAACCACATAGTTGTTGGAGGCATTTATGACTGGTTTGTCCACTTTTATTTTTTTTACCTGTTTCTGTTTCAGCTAGGACTGAGTGCCAGGAAATATTTACACTACCTGAATTAACTTCTAATAAACACCATTTTCTACTTTTATTGGAAGACAAAGAATATTTCCAGAATGACTTGCATTTAGAGCAATTATAGTGATTTTTAAAGAGCTGAAAAGAAATTTTCATGATACTAAGAGCCTGCTTCCCTGACCGAAGCTATGCTGGGCACCACTCCCAGCTACCAGAAGTGGGGAGCTTGGCAAAGCCTTCTCTCCATTAGGTAGCTTGCCATCATGTTTAACAGACAAGAAGATTAAATTCCCAATTTTTCCTGGACTCAGCTTGTTTGGTGAAATGACACCACCATATCCAACAGCTACTCTGAGGGAGGTAGGGTTTCACTGCTGATGGGCCTTAGAGAGGTTCCAGCAACCCGGTCCCTTGTCCCCAGTGCTGTCCCAGCCCTTTTTGAAGTTGTATGCCTTTATTCAGTACTTCTCAATAAATTACAACAATAGTACCCAACAACATAGATCACAGACTACTCCAATTGGTATTTTTCCAGCTAACACTGTTTTGAACCATAAACTTTGGCAAAATACATATTATTCTTAACCCTAGTCATTAGCTCCTAACAGCCTCACTTCTGGTTTGTGACAGCTACACAGCAAAGGTCCCTTCTGCTTGTGCTTGCCCAAAGCAGCACAACAGCTGCCAGTGGCTAAATAATGACTGGCTCCTTGGACAGGTATGGGAATAACTACACTGAATGGCACCAGGGCTTCTGATGGAGGCTGTCAGGAGACGTTTTCCTGCATTCTCCAAGTTTCAGGAAATGAGAGGGAGTGGCCAAAGCCATCCAGGAGCACCAGGGGTAAAACACAGTAGTGCTGGACCAAATGGCAGCTTCATCCAGAGGCCCCAGTGACATCTCAACAGGTCCGTATCGAACCTTTAAGTGTCTGGCAAATCAGCACAGCTGTAAATATTTAATACCAGATAGTCCGCTCAGAGTAGATCAGTACTTACTCATTTTTGTCTCAGTTTCCTTCCTAGGCACTCTGCACAGAGGGGACAGATGGCCTCCAAACCCCATCAGTGTTTGCTCCTGTGGCCCCTACCTGCACACGTTCCTCAAGGGGCGTCTGTGACTGGCAGGTACCCTGACAAGCTAACAGCCTGAGCAGGTACAAGGCCTTCTAGATAGCAAGAGGTGAGTAAAGTATACATAGGAGGATCAGGAGTGCCTTTTCCAATACCAAGGGAAGAGCCTGGACATCCCACCAGTTTCCTAGAAATGGTCACCAAGTACCTGATGAATTATGAAGGTTGCTGCACAGCCACAAGGATTCATCAGCACAGATTACCTTAATTCACTAAACACAAAACTGCAGCAAACCAGGAGATTCACAGTCCTGGCTTTAGAGCCTTGCAGAGAGAGGTAATTGGCAAACATAACATCTACTGCTGCCCACTTTTAACCCACAGCCTCCATACATCTGCCGGTCAGGGCACCCTTAATCTAGCTGCTGGCTCAATCAGGGGCACAGAAGATAATGGGTAATAGCAGTCCTTACAGTAGTCAGCTTAAGGACAAGAATGAAAAGCAAAGGTTTTAAAGTCACACCCTGTTCACCAGAAGTGTTTTACACAGCTCCTTCTACTTTCCAATTTCTTCCTCTTGAAGAGGCCTGGAAGTTTTGCATCCTCTGGTTCCAGTGCTCACACCACTTGGAAAGTTATAATTTCAGATTAAATGCAATTCGTGTCAAAGAATAAAAAATGTTAGGACAATTGTTTAAGGCATCTTGAACATTTGACCTACATACTTGATTACAACCATTTTGAGAGGATTTAAATAGCTGTTTTCCACTCTGTGCACATGCTTTCTTCAGCTTTGATATAGCTCCCTGAACAACAAATTTTTCCTGATATAGTATTATGAAGGCAAGGATACTTCCAACAGAGGAAATTACTTCTGTTCTATGTCACAGTCAATAAAACATGAATAAATCTTTTAACTCAACAAATTTAAAAGTATCTGTAGCAAACAGCATTGATAAGCCATGAGAAAACAAGATGCAGCATTACAGATGTCTTCAACTGCAATTGCCTCTTTTATCCTGCTTTCTCAACCTCCCTCACAGACTAACTTTAAGTTGTAATCAGATTTCACCTGTGTTTGTTTTCTGCAGAGCAGTCAAGGGGTTCTCAGAACTTAAAGGAAACCTTAAGCAATCATTATGCAACCAAAATTCAACTTTCTTGGTTAGTCTGGCTACTTTCAATTAGGTGCTAGTGCTGCTCCAGGCTTTGACTTGGCTGCTACAACCTGGCCTAGTCTTCCCAATCCCACAGGGAGGCCTCCCTGTGAAAGATGTATGAAATCAGATAATTTCAAAAGTTTCTTTCAGTTTCATGGAAACTCAGATTTCAATGAAAGTGACTACAACGGTGACCTCACTATGGGAAGAACTGTTGTATTCATCTCTTTTAAGAAACTGAGAGAACCCACGTAGAAGAAAGGCTCCATAAATATGGTGAAAATGTTACTGTAATGGGCCCTCTGTGATGCAACAGAGAATCCAACCAGTTGAAAAGGTACAGAAAAACTGATGTTTGCACTTTGTTGCCCTCAGAACCACAGCAGAATAATGAAGTTATATTAGATTTACTTGCAGAATTAAAGGAGCAAAAGCAGACTTTGAACAAGCCACCAAGACAGATGCTTTCTTGAACTCCATGCTCTTTAGCTGATCTGCTTGAGTTTCTATGTGCCATTGAGTTGTTTTTACTCACCTGATCTTCTGAAAGAATTACAATATTGATGGTGCCCCAGTGAGTCTGGTACACATCCAATCTGCATCCACCTTTGCAGTCTTCTCTAAATGCCACTCAAACACCAGAATAATGGAATTAATCTCTTGGAATTGGTTCTCTTTGCTGAAGAAAGAGGAGAAACATGTGGGTCTGCCTGGTGTGGCAGCTTAATCTGCATGGTGCTGTCATCAAATGGTTTGTGTCCTTATAATCCAAAGGGAATCTCCAGAATAATAAACTTGGATGAAGTATCTACTTTCCTGCATTAGGGAACTAATTTTTTATTTTCATCAACTAAATTATGTGCTGCCTAAAGACAAAACCTGGTCTGAATTGGCCTGTAGTACAGCAATAGTCATTACCCTCCTATGATAGGCATTCACTGGGGTAATTCTCACATAAAATCTGCACCTTTTTCTTTTTTTTAAATCTGACCAAGGCCAAAATTTATGTAGATTGTGTCTTGTCGGATTATGTATTACTTTCTATAATCACATATATTCCCTGCTTGGTTGAGTGAGTCAGCAGAAGCAGGACACAGGAACAACCACAAAAACACAAAGATGACATTTATTTCCCTTACCTCACCAACCAGGAGATCCCCAAAGCAGCAGCCAGGCAGAGGCACACAAGTGGGACACAGGCACCACAGAATTTGGTCCATGCTAGAGGATCATCAAACCTGCTGTCCTTGCCTGTTTATCAGGGATTCACACAGGTATTCTACCACTGTGCTTTGATCTTTCCTGAAGTAGAGCAGGAGGAATCTCAAGTATGTGTGATAGCATGCCTCTAAGTCTCTCACGGGCTTACGTTATCTAAACACAGATGTTCTACTTTTCAAACACACGAGGCTATAAACAACAATTAGTATGATGTATGTGTTTTTCTATACCCCAGCTGCAAGTCAATTCAGCGTGTTTATAATCCTCCTCACCAGTCTTCTGCTATTATCCCATGTTGGTTGTTCATATCACAATAAAAACATTGTGCCAGCAGGAGCTAGAGAGGGGAGGGAAAAACTTGAACAGTTTGTAAATATGAAGGAAACAAACTGAATTCCACATTCCAGTATCTTCTCAGAGTTACAGACTGCTAAAAAGCGGAATTGAAGACTACCAGGTAAAACTTAAGATTAATATCCAGTGTTCCCAATTAGGCCCCTATTTGCTGGAATTCTACTTTTGAGGTAAGAGTCTCTCAGGACGTCAGGCTCTTAAGAAATGCAAATCAACAGTTATTGTACCAATTTATCTTACCATCTTGTTCATTGAAAAGTTGTTTAATATTCGCTGTCTTCTGTCCTAAGGGCCACCTCTCTTCGCAGGCATTTAGGAAACCCAAATGTTTGCAGGTGAGGAGAACCCGGTAAAATAGACTGTAGGCAACACTCTTGCAAGGTGCAGCCTAATAGACTGTGGGAGAGGGCCTCACACTGTGGGCACAAACCACAGCTTGATGTTGGGTGCTGAGGGCAGAGACAGCTCCCTCACCACGAGTGGACACCACAAGTGGACACCATGAGAGAGAGCCTGCCCGTACTGCTACTGCTGGAGCGGTGCCATAGCTGTCTGCAGGCCTTTCACGGCTGCAAGGAGGAGCTGGAGCGGCTGAGGACACAGAGCTGAGCTTCTTGTTTGTGGGGGCTGGGTGTGAAATGGGACACTGAGCGAGAGCTTGGAGGTCAGCGTCAGTCTCAGGAGCTCTGCTGGAGCAGAATGAAGAGGTGGCATCTGGGGCTGGGATTAAGGGAAGCAGGCATGCCAAGAGGCATTACAAAGATTTGGCAGGTCATGTTAGAAAAGGTGAGAGTAGGAAATTCTTCTCTGGATCCAGAGTTTGGCAAAAAGGTTTTGGGCATGTGTAAAACTGAAGGGCCAACAAGGCTGGAGGCCCCTGTGCTGTCAGGCAGGCCGCAGAATGACACAAAAGCAGGAGTTGCTGCTCCTGATGGCATTTTCCCAGACAGATAAACTTTGGGAAGTCCATGGTCTACAGACTAGGGCATAAAGGACAATCAAGCTTAGATTCCCTTCATATTTATTCTGAGTGGCAGGCCTTCCAAAAGACATACCAGTATCACAAAGAAAGACTCCTGATGCTAGCAAAATGTTTCAAGCAGGATGAGGAAATACCTGTTGAAAGAGTACTGCTAAGGCACTCGACAAGAATTAATAGATGGCGTGAGATCTGGTTTATCCAAAGAAAGAAAAGTCTGACAAACAAGATTAACAACCAGAATGACTTTTGAGAAAGGCATTTCAGTTTATTGTCAAGACACTTTCTTCCCTCTTTTCTCAGCAAGTATTTTAGATAATTTCTAACATGGACTGTCAGTTCAAAGAGGTCACAATTTCTCAGATGCCGGTGATCATTTGAGAGAGCAAGGCTGTGGCACAGAAAGTAATTTTTTAGATTCTTTGTCCCAAAGTCCAACATGGCTCCACATGAGGCTGTCACATCATCCAAGAAACTCATCCCATGAATTTGATGACTAGTTTGTTGCAGTCAGTCCTGGACTTCAAAGCTGCACTTCAAAGGAAGTTTTTATGATATACAGCTCACTTGCCTTGGGTTGTGCTTAACAGTCTAAAACCTGAGTACTGCTTGTGGTTTTTCAAACTCAGAAATAACCTATCAACTACTTTCCATGTTTCCACATGCCATAGTCTTAAATTCTGACAAATTTTGCGAGAAAATGCATCAGCAAATGGAGAAATGTGTTGGAATAAATAAAGGGCTGTGTCTTGAATATTACATTGAGGTACGCTTTTTTCCCTGTGTATCAGATCATAAGAGACCTTTCTGTGGAATTTAAGTTTGTTTCATCTTTGCCCTAAAAGATCCAGGTCTGGTGTGTATGGGAATATGCCAACCTCATTTGGGATCATCAGTGGTTTGATATTGTCTACCTACAGCTTCCAATTAGACTTAAGCTACCTTAGACCCAAACTTGGACTTCTGTGCAACTGCATGACCTCATGCTCCCTGTGTACCCATTTTCCTTTGGATCTCCTTTCTGAAATGCACTTTTGTATCAGGACTCTATAAAAAAGTAAATACATTAAAATCATTATCATTCCCTAGTCTGTGACTGCTGTACTGACTACATAAACCTGGGCTTTGCTTTTCAAGTCCTTTGGACTACACTGCAGCTGGCACAGCAATTTGCAAAATCACCATTTCCAGACAGCACACTACGACACCCTGATTAAGGCAAAAAGGATGAGACCATCTTTTACTAAGGCAGCTTCTCAACTGGTGATGCTGCACTGGGCACTGAATTCTCGTGTCACTGTAATGCTCTTTCACCTGTTTTAAACTGACCTAGAAATCAGGTTTTTTTCCCAAATTTAACTCCCAAAGGTAGTAATTTCTGTGTCCATTTTCTGCAACCCAGTGTGAAAAGACTTTTAGAAACAGCCTGTTATTTCTTCTGGAAAAAGTAATCTGAACAGATATTTGACTTTTAAGGAAGACATTAGTGTACTACCAAGATGCACATGAACAACATTCCTCTTCAGATAGCAGACAGTTCATTTAGTTTCTTGCATTTCTTGTTTGCAGGATTTAAACTTGTGGTGGTTTGGAAATTTTTGGGTTTTTTTGAGGATTCTGTTTTGTTTTCATAATTTACATTTTTTTTCCTCACAAATTAGTTTTTACCATCTAAACATAGAACTTAAATTTTTACCGTTTTTTTCCCAGAGGGAGCGAAAATGCAGAAACTTCTGGTACCTTATGCGTCCTGACAGATATTTTTTTTACTTTAGTCGCTGACAATTCTGGTTTCATACTGAAGATTCATGGACAAATAGATCAGCGTATTACAGACAGAAGCAACTCAGGTACATTGGTATTGGACTTTCTTCTCTATATACCTCCCCACATGCTTACACCCATACATTTGGATTCACTATTAACAGACAATTTCCTACTAAAAATCAATGACATTTTCCATTAGCATTGTTGAGAGAAGCATTCATTGGTCTTTAAAAGGTTGGCTGCACATTATGTGAAAGAACCCATCTGCAAAGAGCTAAATTTGCAGCATAAAATATACCCAACATTCTGCTGGGGAAGCACTATCAAGGCTTTTACCCAGTTTTTCAGGATAATATATGACACAGCACATCTTTAGCAAACATTTCTATATTCTATTCTGCTGAGTGTTTATTAATTCACACCAGTATAGCCACAGTCACAACCCAGCACTGAGTACTTGCAAGATTTTAATGCTTGTCTCTGATTTAAGTTGATAACACTCCTTTAGAATCAAGAAAGTTATCAGCTTTGCCAGAAGACTTTTCTAGTCTTAGCCACACAAGAAATCACTTCTGAAAGTAATTCAGAAAATTAAGTATAAGAAGGGAACTCAGAAAGCTACCAAGGGCATTATAAAGCTATACCCTTTCGTGAGTACTGAAGTTATTTTAAATAAAACAGATAAAATGATTCCTCATTGCCACTGTAAGTTATGTAACACTTTGTTTTACTGTTGAAGTCCATCCTTTTCATTCTTTCCTATAAAAGCAAACAATGCATCATTTTGAATCACTCAAATGTACAGTGGCAATGGCTTTGTTTGAACAGTGACTGCTGCTATAAATGACTTTTCCAGAACTTTTGTGATATCCAAAGAATACCTAACAAGATCTATTTGCTTGCAGTAGTATTAACACATTCATCCCTGTGCTGCATGCATGAGTGGCCTCTCTTTGCTTCAGGAAATGACTGAAGGTTTAGCAAGTTATCCCAATGCAAGTGTCTGGAGACCTATATCCAGTCCATTGGAACCACTGGATGCAGAGTTGTTGGCAGAAATTATACAGGATCAATCTGAGCTTTGATCTTCCCAATCTCCTTTATTCCTTCCAGACTTCAGGCACGGTAGTTCTACGGAACCCTCCCAAGAGTTGTGCTTGAGCCACCTACCTAGTGTATTGAGGTCTCCTAGAGCAGTCCTCACTTCAGACTATTACTGCTTCTCTAAGCTCACCCAATTTTGCTCATTTTCTTCTTCTGAATTGTTGCTAGGGGTTTTGGTGTTGTTTTTTCCCCATGTTTGACTGACTTTGGCCTTCTATACCCTTTGAATTAGGATGAAATACATGGGGCTAAACTTTTCTTCCTCCTTGCCGTGGCTATTCCATTGTTCCTTCACCTTTTTCTCTCTCCTGTACTTGCTGAAATGTCTTTATCATCTAGAATCTGCCCACTAGCCTGCCCACCCCATACCTTAATCTGTGCATTCACTGTACTTCACAGTAATCTCCTTGCTTTACCTTTTCTGCCAGTGCCTTCTTTGAGGCCGAGCCTATACGGGAACCAGCATCCCAGTCCTGGTTCCTCAAAATCCTGTCTTCATCAAAACCACTTCTTTCCCAATTCTTTTAACTGATATCCAGCAGCTTCTAAACCTCCTCTCACCAAGCTATTGCTCTTTGCATAACCTCCATCATTGCAATTAAGGTTGTAAGTTCTCCTTTCCAGTATACAAACTGCGGTGAAGGCTTGTAAATGCCCCAGAGCCTTGTGAATGTATTAACAAAGAGTAACTGGAGGGCTCTAATTCACACGGTTATTGGAGCTGCCTACAGCTGAGAGCACAACTCTGGCCATAACGGACCAAAACACAAAATGAGTTAATACAGGGCAGAATTCAGAAAAAGACTGAAGCTGAAAATCATTCCCAGTAAAATGGAAACCAGAAATTAATCTCACATCTAGCTTAAACAAAGATTCTTGTTTTAGAGGCAAACTGCAGACCAGCTGTAAACTCCAAACAAGCCCTGTGACAGTATGATGCATTAAGCATCAGAATGACAAGTCTGCTTTTTTTCTTCAGCACAGCCAAGTTTGCGTATGTGTCCTCTCCTTCGGCTCTGGATGTCTTTAGCAGAGGTCTGCTAAATTTAATCTACAGTTGCAGACCAATAAAACCTCACCTGCAAAACCTCCCTATTGAGGAACCTTATTATCTAAGAAAGTAACTTTGAAGTTGCAAGCGTGACAAAATAATTGGCCAGTTCTGCCTGCAGGGAGATGACACGGTGACACCTCTGTAAGAAAGTTACATAAGCTACCTAAGTAAAAGGTATAAACACCATTAAACATATTTCAGCACACTTAAGGTATTTCACTATACCTTTTACTGTGTAAAACAGTCATGTAGCAACATCAGTAGGCTGCATAAACACTGCCTTCTGCAGTGTCAGCCAAAGGCTGAGCTTCAGCCCAAGTTCACCAAGTTCTCCAGATGGGTTTTAGAGGAGCATCAAGGCTACCTGTGGCCAGAGAGGAAATTCAGCCTGTGCTACATTCAAGTTTAATCTCATCTACCTGCTCTAACAAGATGGTGTGCATTTAAGCTGGGCCTTTCCAAAGAGTTCCCCACATAGCCCATAAAAACAGCATCAGTTGGCCATCCCCAGAGAACAAGCTGGCTATGTTCCCTCCTACAGGCACCTGATTCAAAAGGCTGCAGAAGCTACAATTTTGCCCAGTGCATCCATTTTTCACTTAGATGGTTTTTCCTATCTGTAAACACTAAAACAAAGCCTGAGTATTATTTATTACATAGTATCCTGTCAGGATGGTGGCATGAGGACTGGCTAGCATTTAGCATGGCTTTCAAGGGGACAGTACCTGCTACGAAAAGGACTTGGTCCTTTCGTGTTCCATGTGATCAGCTGTGGGAGACAGACCAAAGCAACATACGCGAGATGCATTCTGTCACTGCTACCTCTTTGTAACAGAATGTAGTTCAGATCAGTATTAACATCTGAAACAATCTACTTCATCCAATTAGGTTTTATTTTCATTTAAAAATCCAATGGTTCTTTCAAAATAGTTAGCATATATAAATGGTAGAAAGTTTCCTGCGCACCAGTTAATACCACCTTGTTCCACTGAGTGCAGCTGGATTCAACTTGTCCATTTCACTTCTCACTCACTCTGCTTATAATCTGCTTCTCCAAGAATTTTAGTTTTCTGGGACAGGTTGCAAGTAGGAGAGAAGTAGTAGAAACACTCACACGACACTGGAAAAAGCTTAGGATTATTTAAATTTTTTTAGTCTCCGAATTGAGATACCAAAATGGGATGGATGTGTGAGTACACTTTAGTTGTCTCTAAGGTCAATTAGTAAATTTTGCAATGAAAACTGGAGATTAGTAGCTGGATGCATGGATTATGGCATTCAGTGGGTTGCCATACGCTATGGGACACAACTTTTGGAGATTTTAATTGACTCAAAAGACAATATGGCAACTGGCAGGCTTTTTATTTATTGAAGCAAAGTCACAGCATTTTCAGCACTATTCCCCTCTTGTGAAGGGAAGAGTTAAACAAAGGCCCCTGAAATTTACATAACTAACAAGTAAAGGATTGAAGAAAGAGATTACAAGCATATTTCTCTAAAATAAATAATCTAAAAAGAGTGCTTTTTCTTCTTAAAAGCAATCTAAAAATGTAAAAATTCTACGGTAAGGAGATCAAAAGATATTTTAACAACTTTCAATATTTACAAACAATACAAAAACTGCACATGCCATCAAATGATGCAAAATTCTTATTAAAAATTAAAAGCTTCATTCCTACCAAGAACCAAAAACTCCAGCCAATATTTCAGTTTTAATTAATAGTCTTCTTTGTAACTGGAAAACTGTTAAATGTCCTTATTATCTGTAAAATATACAATAAAAATGAACCTCACTAAATTATTAAGGTGAAAAAAGAAGAGCAATACTGCAGGCAAATCAAAAAGGAAAGTAACTGTAACTTATTCTTTGGTAACCAAAAGTTAGCAAGTATCTGTATTTCAAGTGATGAAAAGTAATAGCCTCCCCATTTTGACAAATGAAAGACAGATCTCTGGCAAAACACAACTCCCAAGTTTCAGTTTTGGAAGACGGGCTCCACCTACAGCTTTGTAGTGCAAGTCAGATTTCTCTTTCTGATTCAGAAACACAACTGTCCTGGTTCCGGCCAGGACAGGGTTCATTTTTTGCAGTAGCCAGGAGGGGCTGTGGCCAGGACACAGAGGTTATTCTACACCACCTCACTACACTGCTGGGGACAAGGAAGTGGGCAGCTGGTCTCACATTACTGGGCTCTGCATGGTGAGCAGTCACCTGTGAGCCATTCACCTCTTTCATGCGCGCTCTTTATTTCTATATTTTTGAACACTTACTTTATTGTTGCTGCTACTGTCTATTTTCATACTTCACTGTTTTTTCCAGTAGATTTTTCTTTTATCAGCCTCAACCTTCACCGTCTGTGTTTCCACTTCTCCTCTCCAGTCACCCGCAGAGGTAAGAGGAGAGGGGAGTGAGTGAGCGATACATGGTTTGGAGTGTTTCTGTACTAACAATAAATTTGGGAATAGGGTTCCTAAACCGTGACAGTAATCCTTCCAAATTGTACAGTACACTGCTTCATTCATCTCTCACTTTCCTCATGTCTGCTTGCACCCTCTGCATACATCCAGCTGCTCTAGTTCTCTAAGGGAATACTCCAGTCAAGGAAGCAAGTCACCTGGAAATGTGTGTTTCACCAAGTGCATGTGTGTGGCTGCATAGCAGCTAGTAGTGTGTTATAAAATCAGCTCCCTTTTCCATGTTAACTACACAGTTAATTTTCCCTCAGGAAAAAGAATTAAAAGTAAAGTACCCTGGACCAACCCATAACCTGGTGAGCTCATTGCTCGAGCAGGACACACTTCATCGAATGCTGGGCCATACCCCACTAACGAGCCACGTAATCCCAGCACCAACCCTGCTACCTTCTCTCAGAGGTGAATGTGCCTCATTGTGCCTCCCTCTGTTTAATGAATGCACTTACACTGCATCACTACAATACTTCTGAACCAAACATCCAGCCTGTACCACAGGAGCCTTCCCATTTCAGGCTTATTCCTAAATTTTGCTTGCACAATTGCAACCTCAAGAAAAAGAAAAACTTCACACCCCTACAGACTCTGAGAAAACTTCCCCACCCCACCCACAAGAGGACTTCTAAGGCTTTACACAAAAAATTCAACTGTTAACTTTCTTCAAGCCACAGACCACTCATTCAAAGCAAGTGCTCCCCACCCCAACCCAACCATGCAGAACCTTCGTCGCTTTAGCATTTAAACAAACACATGCAGTTCGTGGAATAAATGCTCAGCAAAGTAACCTTGTCCTGGTCTAGGCTTTCTTCTGGAATCTAGTTCCAGTGATTTTCTAGACTAATATCCAAAGCCTTCTGTCACACTGCCTTTTAACTTTCTTCAGCTGAAGAGTTTAGATACTTCCTTGAAGCACCTGGTTGAGGCATTAAGTCTACATGGGCCGGATCCAAGGTCTCCTTGCAGCCTGCCTCCTCAGCATACGGAAAGTCATTCACGTCCATTTCATCACTGCTAAATATATCAAGCTGCTTCTCCTGCTGCTCTTCCAAAGTCCTCCGGACCTTGCCCTCAGACTGTTCCACCACTTCCCCATCTCCTTCACTAATGACAGTCATGGGGCTGCTCTGGATGCGGTTGCGGACATTGTACTTGCTGCTGGCAGCAGACGGGGGCGTTCGTGACCGGCCGTACCTTGTGCCAGAGAAGGACATGCTCCTTGGCATCAAGCCCTCACTCTTGGCCCACTCTTCCTGGGCCCGTTTGCTCTTGCTGGGTGAGTAGCTGGCAGGGCTGTTGGAAAGGTCAGGGGAGGCATCTGTCTTTGTCCGGTGGAACCGTGGGTCCGTGTTCTTCAACATCTCTGCTGCGGACATACGGGAACTGGTGTCACAGCGACTCCCTTTCTTCAGCAGCAGGGCTTTGAAGTTGTCATTGCTGGTGCTGCTCTTGCGAACACTTCTCTGAATAGATCCCGCTTGTTTGAGGGTAGCTAAATTTGGGGAAGTACCAGTGGGAGTTACGGGGGGCGACGGAGAATGGTTGCGAGTACGGTCGTCTTCAGAATCTTTACGGCCAAGGACTTTCCTTTTGGATCTGAGTTTGAAACACACATACAGAAAAAAGAGGATGACACAAAAATTAAATTAAACTCTAATTAAACTCAGTTTAGATGGATGACAATGAAATAAGCTAAAGCAGAGACAGGGAAAAGGGAGAAATTATCTAAATCTAAAGCATGAGTAAGAACACCACCAGAACTGTACAGGCATTAATGCAGGTATTGGAGGTACAAGATAAGTTTATTACTCTTTTTCTGCAAATCTGGAACAAGGAAACTACTAAAACTGGCAATATTGATGTTCAAAAAACTTTAGCAAATTTAGTGAATCGGGTTTTCTGGAGTCAGTATTCAACTGCTCCAACTAACGTGCCATAAAGATTTATATTCCATGCTGTTTCTCTGTTAATTTGGGGACTTGATTCAAAGTATGTCATCTAGAGTATACGGATTGTTTTGTTTCATTTTACACTTTCAATTGACACTCTCTGGAGAATTAGAGTTGTAGTTTAGTGCATTCTCCTTCAGAAAAAAGGACACAGCAATGCACTCCTGCTGAAGATGGAGAAAAGGGAAACATGTAACAATTCTTGATTAAATGATTAAAAAAAAAACCCTCCCTAATCCAAACATTAAATAAATAGAGAAAAAACTTCTCCAGCTCCTCTCAAGATGAATAGACAAAATTCACAGTTATGTTGGTGCTCTGTCATTGCAACTTTCAACTAAATGAAGGAGAGACCAACTTCCTGACAAGAAAGTTATCTTTCCAAGTGAAAGAGCGGAGTGTTTGTCTAGTTAAATGTGAAGTGCATGGACAA
>VXBQ01000632.1:168028-276491 GCA_013400175.1 Phainopepla nitens | reverse complement strand
GAGCCCAGCCCGCGCTCCCGGCTCGGCCCGCGGGCGCTCCCGTCCTTGGGGCTTTCTCGGGTTTTCTTCTTCCTGAGCACCTAACGTGAACAGCACATAAATCTAGCTGCCATTCGGGATGATTTTGTTTTCAAGGGAAATTAATAATGGCATTAATAACAGAGCCGGTATTGCACATTTCATTCATGAACCAGTTTGACACAAAACACCCGACCTCAGGCTGGATTATGGCAAACTATAATCCAGCGTTTGCCATATGTTTTGCCATATGACTGACATATTGTGTTACTTGCCAGTTTCAGCCACGCTTGCCATGAAGCATTAGCGTTGAGCCTCTGTCCCAAACTGCACCATATAAGCAGCGAAGAGAGTAAAAAGAGATGGAGAAGAACGAGAATGAAAACAAAAAGATACACAGAAAAAGCAACAGTAGAGTTAATATGGCAGATTGAGAACAGTACAATAAATACTAGATGTAACTTGATATTTTAAAGGGCAAGGTATTTATAATATAATCTACATCCATTTAAGGTGGTCGGTTTTAGTTCAGAATGGATTAAATACATTTATAAAACAATAAAATGCAAGTTCTTTTCCTGATCTTTTTCACATACAGCCTTAGTAGAAAGTTGTTAAATATGTGCTTTCTGTTAAAGCCATGAATGTTGTAATTTGGTGTTTTATAAAACAATGTTAAATTTATTTCTGAGACCTGACAGTACCAGGGCAGTTTCTGCAGTACCTGTGAATGGCTGCAAAAAGATCCTCAGTAGTCCTCGGTCTTGCTGGTGTTGCCACTCCGTCCGTCTCCTCCCCGTAACTACTGCTTGGCAGGAATGAACCATTGCCTGTGTCTGGCTCAAACACCTCCACTATGCAAAGAGAATGAACAATACAGTCAGTTTGTCATGCGAACCCCATGGGCACACAGTCCTGAGACCAGCCCTTGCTGCCTCCAAGGAGAAGCATCCGATGGACTGAGTGAGTGCAGCACTGTCATTATTGCCATTTCAGATCAACGCTTGCTTAGGAAACTGCAGTGCATGAAATAAATGCCTGTGCTTGCTCACACATAACAGGTGGAGAACAGTAACAAAAGAAAATTTGTAAGGTTTCCACTAAAATGCAAAAACAGTATCAACAAATTAACTGTTTTCATAGCATGCTTTAATACTAGCACGGTTAAATAAAGCATCAATTTCTTTCCATGTCTGTAACAATGACAAGTCAGAAATTAATTGTATGAAATGTCATAAAGTATTAATCAGATCCCTGCAACTTTCTTTTTTTGTTTAAGTTGTAACAATCACAAGAGGTTCTGCCCTCTACAGAATGCCACTTCAATGCTAGGATGGCTATTCTCACTCCCCACCTTCTTTGAAACAGCTACTGCTGCATCTGAATTAGTCAGAGAAAAGAGACTCACCACTTTCGTTCTCTTGAGATAGGTGCCCATCCGTGTTACTACCACTGTCTTGGCTGCTGCCTGAACTGCTTCCTTCATCAAAAGCAGACTGCTCCTCCTGCCTGGGTTCTTCTTGAACTGGTGATGCAGCAGGCTGTACCACAAAGGCATTCGCTCCCACTGTCTCAGAGAAGGTGAATCCAGCAGCTCCTCCCTCAGGAACCAGGCTGCCAGAGTCCATCTCTCTAGAACTGAGTCCATCTGTAAGACAATTTCTCGTCTCCTCAGAGTGTGCAAGCACAGTGTCTCTCTTAGCTGGGCTTCCTGCAGTATCACTCACTTCAGCTGCTTTCTCCACTGTAAGGTCTAACTGTGGAGGTGGTACCAGAAGGAACAGTTTGGGTTTCTTTGAAATGGGAGGTGGTTTCTTGCTTGGCAATACAACCTGAGTCTTGTCAGGAGATGCTGGTGACCCCTGAAGTGACAAGCCAGAAGGGAGGTCTTCACTCTGCACTGAAGACTCAGGTGTGTTATCAGCGGCTGACCTCAGAGCATCAGCTTCAGAAGGTTTCTTTAGATCGACTGCATTCACAGGCTTTTGATCATTGTCAAGTACAGGTGTGTTATCAGAGAGGAGGAGAGGAGAACCCCGAGACAGCGTTTGAATCGCGTTTTTAAATGAAGTGCCTTGAGTTTTCATTTCCTCATCACCTAAGCTAGTACTGAGTTTTAGTGAGAGAGATGGCTTTAGCGAAGACTGTGATGATGAATTTGCAGTACCCTTTTCCTGAGAGGTGGTTTCAAAAGCAGATTCAGTTGACGGTTCACCTTCTGTTGATTTTTTCACGGACCTCAACTGCACCATTTGCAGTGCTTTGGTGGTTACTAATGGCATCATAGGTCTTGATGAATCTTGCTTGTTGAGTGGTTGTTTCACTGGGCTGTAGCAAGAATCCTCCTGGTTGCGTTTCTTAAAAGAATACTGAGGGTATATTGTTGCACCTTTTGTTATTTTGGGATCAAGCGGTGGTGCTGGTGGCGGGGCAGCTATGGGGCAAGCAGGAGGAGGAGGACCAGGGGAAGAGAATGAACTGATGGAGGCTTCTTGCGGAAACCATGAGACAGTCTGAGCAAAGGTAGAATTTACACTGGCTTCTGGTGGAGGAGGGGGAAACATGGGAGAGGCTGACAACAGTGACAGATCCATGACTTCTGCTGGAGGAGGAGGAGGAGGAGAAAGTTCAGGGCAATGTGGAGGTGTTGGAAGAGGAGGTGGTGGAGGAGGAGGTGGGCTAGAATCTACAGGAGGGCTAAGGGAAGGGTCCAGTTTCTTCACACTCACACTCCCTTCAGTAGATGTATTTGAAGAAAGAGAAGTGGATGACGAAGACATGGAGACTGAAGACAGAAGAGAGGATTTCCTTTCAGGCACTTTAGGCTTCAGCTTGGATTTCCCATTTCCTGATGCAGACTTTACAAGTACAGGCACTGGAGTAAGCGCAGTGGGTGTATTGGACTGGCTGGAGTACCCGCTCGATGGCGATGTGACTCGGTGTGATTTCTCCGGAGAAGCACTCTTTGGTTTGGCCAGTCCACTGGGCACTTGTGACACAGAAGCCCTTGAGCCATCACTGAAGTGGCTGATGCTGTAATCACTGAGAGCAGATGATGTACTGGCAGAATGGGTCACTGGAGATTTCACCTGGTCATCTGCCACTGCAGCGTAGTCGCTGTAGTAACCCCACTGGTCAGCATACTCCGACTTTATGCTACTTGTTTCACTCTGGGAGGGTGTGACGGTGCAGATGGAGTACAGGTTTGGAGCAGTGGCGGACATCATGCTGCTGCTCGCACTGACCGAACTTTGGCTGCGGGAGCGCAACACCCAGGGATCCTCATAATCACTGCAGGGGCTCTGGGAAGGGGAGCTACCATTTTTGCACTTAAGATTCAACTGAAGAGAATGCTGGAGGGTGGCAATGAGGGTTTCATCAAGTACTTGTCCATTGGATTGGGCTTTTTTCTTAGGCATCCTTCTGAGTGAGTCTGTTCTGGATGGTGGCAAAGGTGGCTTCTTTGCCTTTTTCAGTGAGATGTTTCTTGCAAGGGATTTTTCACCTTGGCCTGACCAGCGGTCATCCTGATGTTTCTTCTCCTTTCCTTCGAAGACATTTATCACACTGTCTCGGGGGTTCTCAAAACCATTAGTACTGTTGCACGGCATGTCTGACTTCAGTCCAGAGTCCATATGCATGGAGCCATAATAGCCATCATGGTCCACAGAATACAGGGAAGTAGAATCGTCCCTGACCGACGTCCTCTCCAGGCTGCTGCTGCTCAGGTTGCTACCAGGCGTGGCACAGCCTGGTGTGGAACAAACCACCTTGCGTGAAGGGGTCTCGCTGTTTTCTGAAGACTTGTACAACCAATGCTCCGTGCTGCTCACTGCTGCCTGTGCTTGCTCCCCAGAACAGCTGGATTCACTCCGACCATCACTGTCCTGGGAAGGGCTTGCTAAAGCAGCAGTGTTCCTACAGCTGTAGCTCGTGCTCTGAGACCCAGCCTCTGCATTTCCAGAAGTGCTCAGAGACACAGCAGAGTCACCAAGTGAAAGCATCATGACAGCGTTAGACGGGATGGTATCTGAAGTCTGTGAGTGACGTGTGGAGCTACTCTCGCTCCAGTTACCACTTGAAGAATGGTGATCTTCTTTCCCACTTACTGCACTGCTGGCAGCGGGATTGTCTCTTGGATTTGGAAAGGCAGTGGAGCTCGAAATTTTACTATCCAATGATCCAACACTCTGGGCAGCATGAATAAGGATAACTTCTGAGGAGGATGACAGTGTTGCATTGGGTATGATGCTCGTTGAGTAAGTGGCATGAGGAGAGACCACACATGCTGGGCTTGAGGACTTCTCGCTATCACAGCTTCTCACCTCTTGGGACTTCGGCCTCGACAGGGTCCCCATCGTGGGATTATTCCTCAGATGCACAACACTATCATCCACTTGCAATTTACTTATCTGGTGGGGTAAAGTGCCAGCAATGTCTTCTGTCTGCCTCGACACCATGCTCTGTGTCTGATCTAGGGACTGCAGAGATACTCTCGCACCAACCCGAGGCAAGCTGTGAAAACCTATGTCGTTATTTTGGCGAGAAGCAAATATAACTGCAGCAGAATCACTCATCACTGACATGTTTCCAGATGAGCTGGAGAACTGAGACATCTGGGCTGCAATGCCTTGTCCTTTCTGCGCTCGTATTCTTCTCATTGAAGGGGGCACAACTTTAACTTCCTCCGTCTGGCAGCTGGTGTCCTTGGTTTCAGAGCGCTGCACAGCAGAGCGATAGCTGTCTAGTCGCCCTAGCGTGGAACAGTGATCTGGGACATACATCGAATGCCCCCGGAAATCACTTTGGCCAGTACCAACTGCTGGAGCCAAAAGAAAATAATTATTTCTTGAAGTGCAACTCACATTTATCTTCTCACTCATTTAAAAAAACCAGCAACCCAGTAAACTGCTCGATCCCCATGCTCCTGCAGGTTATGCCTTCTGAAGAAGAATCTGCAACAATGGATTTTGCAGAGGCATCGTCTGTTTTCTGCATTTCTCTTCCCGTTTTCCTTATTACCAGGAATCTTCTGCTTACAGAATCATCTGCGTTCCTGCTGCACATTCGACACATGAAATCTTCTGTTTATGACATGGTAATAATTTCCATAGTAATCAGTTGTGTCAGAAGCCAAGTAGTACTGTTTGACTTCCAGTAGGCAATGCAGCAGGAACAGACAAAAGCCTGAGAAACGTGAAGTGTGTTCCCATGCTAATGCCTCATGCAATAAAGAAAAGGGGAAGGAAATCTAGAGACTAATATGAATAAAAGGATCTGCTTTTTACAAGCATTGCACTTCAGAAAAAAATATTTCAGGAGACACAGATAACTCTCCAAGTCCTGCAGTTTGTCTGAAAGAATGCTAACACATAGCAACATGTATTATCACAAATAATACATATGCTGTAAGAGCATTCATATAAGCAGTATCCAACACTGCAAAGAAAACCATTAGATAACGTTTCTCCATACAACTACTTTCTATTTATCATAAAAGTAAACCTCTAAGAACTGGGGGAAAGAAACAGCTGGTATTGATGGTTGTCTCATCCTCGGCACCATCAGGAAATAAAAAAAATAACCACTTTTTCTAAAAGAAGGAATAATCACATATTGGCATCACTCCCCCCACCCCCAACTTTGAAGACAATGGAAAATCAGTTTTAGTTCAAAATATAGTTATCGCTGGGTCAACTGAAAGGATTCTAGGGCTCTTTTAAATTTACAATTTTATTGGTAGCTGCCTTTTAAAATCACAAACCAGAGGACTGCTTTAAAATTAGTTCATGTAAGGCTGTTGCTTTTGAATTCAGTTACACTGCTGTATAAATAGCAAGAGAGAGGCAGGCATGCTGCTGGAGATGCTGGTAACGATGCTACACATATGTCACTGTGGGAGAAAACGTTATTTCAAGTCCCTGCCTTAGTGCGTCTAAGGAGCAATGAAGTAGCACGCCTGGATGTTCTCCTTTCATATTTACTATATGAAACTGCATTGGGAGGATAGGTATTCTTATAATACATTAAACACCACTTAAAGAACATTTAATCATCCTGATTCTTGGCAGGCAAAAGAGGCATTTAGGCTAAGGAAGAGAGGGCTTTGAAAAGGCTACAGTTAAAGCAGCACACACAAAAAAAGGTTGTTTACTTCTTTTCCTCAGGCATGTAAGTAGTCTTTCAGCAGCTTGAAGCCTAGTTAGCTTGCTTTGTGTAAATTCTCTTGCTCTTATAAAAATGCAGCCTCTTTCTGCTTCTGGAAGAGGTTTGCTGCAAAGCTAAATACTCAGATGCTGGCAAATTGTCTTGGATAATCTAATACAAGATACTGTCAGAACAGATGGACTACTGCAGCCAACCAAGAGAGAGATTTGCATATTCTGCATACAGTTATTAAGAACTGTACAGTAAGAAAAATAATCTTCCTTTCCAGGTATATTTTTTCTATGGAGTCAGTGCACCCCTTTGGTTAAGAAAGAGGAAAACATCGAAGTAGACATTAGAAATGTTTCTGGAACCATGACATCACTGATTTTAACTGCTGGTAATTAAAAATATCTGATAACAAAAATCTGCATGACAAAATACGTAAATAACCAAAGAGATGGGGTATTTTTCTTCTTCTGCCGCTGTGAAATACACACACACACACACACACACACACAGATAAGACAAAAGGATGGTGCTGGAGGAGAATGAAGCTGTCAGCACTGGAGCAAGTATCTAATACGGTCACACACTGACCTGTGGCTGAGAGCACTTCATTTCAGTATGTGGTATGTCTGTATTGTATTCACAGAGGAAGCTAAATACATCCTCTTTCACAAGTAGTATAATGCAGATGGGTGTTTTATGTCTGTTCAAAATGTTAGTGCTAGAGAAGGTAAATGGTGAAGTGAACCAATGCTGGACTTGCTAACTTCACCTTCTCCTTCCAAAACAAGGATTGTTAGAATGCATTTATTGGGACATACTGTTCGTGGTAAAGTCACAGCGATGTCTGAAAAAGAAAATTAATGGCACTGAATAGAAGAGGCCACTGAATAAAGCAGGCCAGTGATGGCTATACCAAAATGCCTGGCGCAGCAGCTCCTGCCCCTTCCCTTGGCACACACACTCCAACAGAGCCTGGGCACTGCTGGCTGCCCCAGCCAGAGCAGTGCCAGGGCAGCACCAACAACCAGCTGCAGAATGCTGGTGAGAACCAGTGCGTACCCTGGGTTTGTTACCAGAACAGATGTCATTTACGGTCCCGCCTATTATGCTCTGGGAAACTGCATAAATTGACTCAACAGCAGTAAATGTTCACAATCTCAGTACTGCAGGGAAACCCATCAGGGCAAGTCTGCACTGGTGCAAGGCCTCCTCTAGTTAGAACGATTCAGAGCCCAAATAAACACAGGATTATAGAAGACAAGACAGCCCAGCTTCAGAAATATAACCTACTGGGCTACATCCTTCAATCATTCTATGGGATATGGTCAGGGAAGGAATTTTGCATTGGTGTTACTATTACAGGAACATAACTTTGAGGTTTAAATTTTTTTTTTTTAGAAATGCAGCATATTCTGGAACTCTTTCAGCTTTGGTTTTGGCTTTACATGTATGCACAATCTCATGCAAAGCTGTGAGGATTTATTCTTTTTATAGTTCTGTTTTCTGAAGAGGGACAACAGAAATCAGCAGGGAAAATGGTTCAAAACACCAACCAGAGGAACATTCAAGACTCAGGTATACTGGTAAAATGTTGAGGTGTTTATGATTTTGGTGAAATTCAGAGGAGTGTAGCAAGGAGTATTTTAATTGCCATTTACAAATGCACTGTAAAACCTCACTCACTTCCAGAGTAATACTGGAAAGTAAGAATTTTCAAACCCCCTTAAAATCTTTGTTGGTACTGCAGCTAGAAGACAATCCCACTCTAAGGGACAGCTCAACCTTTGACAACTACACCGACAATGCTAGGTTTGTCAGAAAACACCTACATAAATAAATAGCAGTCAGAAGACAGAAGATATCTGCAACACCAAAATCCTTGAACAGAATCAGATCTTTTAAAGAATACCATCCATAAGTCCATCTAGTTGCAGGGACAACCTGTGAGTAGATAGCAGCCAAAGATGTTGCAGAACCAGACATCAGGTTACAGATGATGAACATTATGAAGCCAGAAGTAGCTGCAAACTGCGTGCAGGACAAATGTGGCTGAACGTAACAATTGTCCTGTCTGCCTTTCATATTATTCTGTGTCCAGCAGCACTGCAGTCAGTGCTATGTCCACCACAGGAGACCTGTATCTATGCTCTTTTCTTCTTTATTACCCTACTATGCTGAAAATATATCTTAGGGGAAATGCTTGTCACAAATGACATGTTTAGCGAAGGTTCCAGCAGGAAGTAAAGAACACCCACTCTGTGGACTCTGGTAGTCACTGGTGTTGCTCATTAGAGAGGACAGGGATTGAGAATGACAAATTTGGCAAATCTGGCGGGGAAGAAGGTGTGTCTGCATATAATCCCTGGGGCCACGTACTAGCTACTAGCAGCCCTGCTGTGACTCCAGGTGATGAGGCGGTACCAGCAGCTCCTTGCAGAGAATCACAAGAAAGGTCCTTTACATTGAAATGAGCATGGAAAACTGAGGGTTTGAAAAGATAAATAGCATGTGTGCTGGTGTTGTTTCAACGAGAACAAAGAAGTAGTCTCTCTTAACCTTCTGACTAACCATTTATAATGTAAGCACTTGTCTCTTATGCCACAGGCACATTCCTAAGGTGTGTTGCTCTCACTTCCTCCTCATGCCCCACCTAGCAATCCTCCTGCAAACCTGGTAAACTGGGTAAGTCACTGTGCAGACACAATTCTGTATTACAAAAAGCTCCCAGAGATTCTTAATCTGTTTTACCCCAGCACTTACAAACTGATTGATTTTAAAAGACACTCAACAAGAAACAGACAAGTACATTTAGCTTATGGTAATTTTAAGGAATTTCCACTGTGCTCCATGAAGCATCTGTAATCTCTCAGAGGAGAAGAAAAATATTGCAGTAATCCTGTGGAACTTTTCAGTACTGCCAGCTAAAAAATATCCTGAATACTTGAACATATCACTGCCACCCTGAGAGGGAAATTCTGATGCAAATATTGGGAATTCTAGATTTCTTGATTCTGTTCATTTCTTTAACCTAACAGCCTCTGGTAAAGTTTGTATTCTTGCCATCTGTGTTTTTCATCCTCCCAGTACCAAAAAGCAGGTGCTTTCTAACACCTGATATATAGATGGATAGTGCTGGAAACATACAAGGGTGAAAAAAGTAGAGGTATAAACCCAGTATTAGTCAAAAGGCACAGCAACTCTTAAACAGACTGCTAAATTTGCAAATAAAAGCATGTGCAGAATTACTTGGCTGGAACAGCTGCGTATCTGTGTAGTATTTCTGTGGGACAAATGGGTATCTGGGACTCTTCTTACCCATGGGACCTTGTAACTTGAGTGACTGCTAGCCCTGGAGGAAACTAATTGGAGAAGACTATCAATTAAGAGGTGTTTTTAATAGAACAGCTGAGTTTTCAGAGATCAGAAGTACTCATTTGCCCCCATGTTGCTGAGATAGAATTGCTTCCTCTCAGGCATGTCAAAAGAGAGCTTCAGCAGTCCCAAATGATACCTGAAACACCAACTGGTACCACAAGGCGTCTGAGCTGCACATCAAGAAAGCAAATGAAGGACTGACAGTTGAGGTGTCAGCCATTCCCATCCCGATGACTGACACGAGATCCTACAGATGACAGTGAGCTACTGAAAAAGTGAGGTAGGAAAATAAGCTGAAAAAACTGTATGAGGTCATTCTGACCCTTTGAACCCGTAGGTCAAGAAGGGTAAAAAAAAAAATACATGGGGCAAAAAAATCACAGAGGCAAAAAGACTATGAATTGCATCTGTAAGATGGAAAAAAAGGATTTAAATAATCCAGGAAGCACACACAAAGCATAAAATTAGAAGACATTTTTGGAAACCAAGAGGAGAGAAACTTTCTGTTAGAATAAAAAAAAAAAAACCTCAAAATGCCTGTCAGAAGAAGGAGGATCAAAAGGTGGAAAAGTTGAAGATATTTTCCTCTCCCCTGTTTTGCTGGGGTATGTTTATTAAGAACTGATACTGGTCTGAGACCTGCTCCTCCTGCAAGACAGGGAGGGAGTCTGGGACACCAGAAGCTGCCCACTGGTGTCTAGGACTGTACTGGTGCAGAGCTCTGGAGAAACATTCAAACCAGGTAACTTGAAACCTCCACAAAAAGAAAGTTAGTCTGAGCCAGACCCTAGAGCACTGACATAAAGAAGGGACCATGGAAAGGTGGAAAGCATTTTGCTGCCTTTACTTCATCTAGAGAGTTGGAAGGTATGAAGGGAGTTGATGATAACCCAGAGCCAAGAAATGAGCAAGGCCAGTGACAGGTTCTTCCAGAGAGGTGCTCATCTCCACCATCTCTCTCTTCCTCTGTTTGGGAATCATCTTGTTTGAGAGGGGAATACAGGTTTGCATATAAGGTACCGTCTGAAGAAGACATCTAGAGAAAATGGATAATGGCAACACAGAGCAGAGAAACCAAGAGCATTTGAAGTAAAACATTCTCAAAGTTTCTTGCTCTTTCTGCAGTTTTGACCCAATACTGACTTCCATTAAATATGTATGTAATATTTATGTTTTGTAAGACAAGGAAGGTAGTTCAGAAGTATGCAGAACTGATCTTTTTCATTGCTGTGTTTGGCAGAGGGAAGAATGCCTTTCCTTCTCCTGTTATTTTGGTGTCACTGTCTAGTACTGAGAGGGTGCTGCAGTTAAAAAACAACTTCAAAAAGTAGCTGCCGTCTCTAAACTGGTAGACAGCTCACATTCTTACTGTGTCTCAGAATCCCATCTATCACACTGCATTTTATTTATGCAGAATTTTTTATGCAGAATTTTCCAGTCTACCCAGAGAGACTGGTTCATCACTGGAAGACACCTGTGAAAACACAACAGCATTTCAATGCTAAAAAGCAGGAATGTTTAAAGATACTGTGGGCACATGGGTGGAGTTAATGTTTCCTTTCAGCATGTCTGGCTAAGTTCTATGAGGGTACCACATCCACTGAGCTCAGGCCAGCAGCCAGTGCAGGCTTTCCTCTTCTGCTTGGTCTCTTCTGCTCCAAAGGACCCAAAGCAGCCAGGGGAGAACCCCAGCAGCTTGGCCTGACAAAAGTTCTTCCAGCCTCTCCCACAAGAAATGAAAATAGTCCTGGTTGAAGCTTTGAGGTAATCTCAAGTTTCTGCTTCCTTCTGAAGGATAAACAAGAGGTTACAAGAATCTGCTGTATATGTCGGTTATTTAGCCTGCACACAGCAAGTCTAGCGTACCAAGGGATTTTAATCTCTGTGTAAATATTATAGCCATTCAGAGCAATGCTTTAGGGGAGAAACAAAGAGATTTATTCAGCTGAAACCACAGGGAGAATGTCAATAGGCATAATGCAATTGCTTGATTTGGAGTTTAGTCCAGATACTTGTTCCGATCAAATGAACTGTGGAATGTTTTAAAACAACTCGTTGTTTGTTTTGGGAGAGCGTAAGAGAAATAGGGAATGGACTGCTACAGAAATATTTGGGGAGTGACAGGGGAGAAAAGGCAGAAAGAGCACTGAACAGGGACGACTTGCAGTTATTCCCAACCTTGCCAGCAGCCTGGTGGCTGACTAAGTCACTTCACTGCAACATGTCTGGTTCCCCCAGGTGTAAGATCACTCTATCACACTATCACTCTTTTCAAGTGCACCTTGTATCTTGTGATGGAAACCAATACACTAAGAGGATGGACACTGCCATCACAGAGTTCTCCTGGCATACAGTTTCCTCCCTGGAAGAGATACAACCACCATGGAAGCAACATGGAGCTCCTCAGACAACTTCTGCTGTAGGACAGATGGCTGAAGCCCTACGTGCCTGCAGGTTGTGGGCCAGAGAACCAGAGAGATCTCCTACCATAGGATACTGCCAGTCCACAACTTAAAATAGAAGCCAAGGAAAACCTTCAAAATCCTTCAAGCAGTGCAACATGAAACGTGCTCAGCACAGAGATGAAAGACAAAAATCAAGGTAAAAACTTGTCACTCTTAGTGAACAGATTGGCAAAAATCATAAACTTCTTTTAAGGTATTAACTGAAGAATTCTTTTTAGGATAGATGCCAACTGCACTCTCAGTTTACTCCACAAAATAAAACTATAGTTGATGTTTTCAAGCATGAAACATCTTTTTGAAGTGGTCACAAATGTAACCTTTACATTTTGTAAATGCTTTCTTGAGGCAGAGGATTTCCATGGCAGGGCACTGTTTCAATACAGATGCTGAAAGAGCACAGTTCCACTCACAAACTTCTCTGCATGTAATTGTCTGTTTCTTGGCTTTCTCTATGCCTGACTCTCTAGCTCACTGCAAACCCATCCAGACAACCTACAGATTATTGCTTATGTTTCTGAAAAATCCAGAAAAATAATCAAGAACTGAAAACATAATTAAAAAATGAATAGATGCAAATGCAAGGTAGTAAAACTTACTGAAATCATCAATATATGAGATATTTCACATGTAAAGCACCAAAATTATGTTCTGCCAGACTATTTTAAAACACAGTCTTCTTCTACTGAGAAAGAAAAGGTGGGGAACATACTTTTATATGTGAAGTTATACTATGGGAAAAACTGAAATAATTTTTTTAAAAATAAACTAATACAACACAATTTAAACCAAAGAATTCTGCAAAAACTGTCTGAAAGGTCTGCCAAAATTCAGGTTGCTTCATCAGCTTTGAATTCATGTCCGCGACAAAGTGTGAAGGAGGACTGCCTGGGGTAGTGTAAATGTGACCAAATAGGCAACTTTCCTTTGGAATATATGGAAAAACTAATTAACCCAGGTAAGTTACTGCAAATCAAATAACACTGATAGTTAAGAGGTTGCCAATACTGAATTGGAAAATAGGTTTTTCATTCTTGATGCAATCCTGAGCAGATTCAGGAAGGCATCCATTAATTGATTTACTCCACTAAGTAATTACTCTCAAGCCAGTATGTCTGTCCACTTCAGTTTTGCTTTGGTGAACATCCTGGAGAAGATGACCAAATCTGAAGGAAAGCATTAAGTCCAGAAACCTTGCACCCCTGCAGATTTTCACTGTCCCAGTACACCATTTTCCAAACACCCTGTTCCCTTTTAACAGATGGAAGTCAACAGATTAAAGGTCCCAACTTCCCAATGCAAGAGGTGGCAAGGAGGCACACGCGTATTTGGAACTGAAATAGGCTATCAGACTGTATTTGGTTTCAATGAGCACTGGTAATGTGATTAGTTGAGTAATGATAAGCAGTGACAATGAACAGTGGATGGAATACAGTTCTGATGAGCCATACCTAGCTCCTTTTGTATGTTGTCAGGGATTCCTGTAATAGTCTTTCTCCTTTTGACTTTCTTCGGCCGTCTTACCACCGTGTCTGTGTAAATTAGAGACCGCCGAATGCTGGCTTGGCGGTCGAAATTCTCCCCTAATACATGGTAGAACAAGCAAAGCAACATTACTTCCAAGCACACTGACATCATGCACTTTCTTCCACTAGTTTTGTTGTAGAAATGGAAAAAAAAGCATTAATAATTGGTGTTAGCTTGGTCCTACAATGAAGGTTTACACTGAAGGAAGATACATCACACTGTCACAGTAAGGCTTTAGACAGCAATATCCATTACACAACACTGCATGTTTTAAAAGGAATTTTGACTTCCTGAGCCCAGCTCATATTTGATAAGAGCAGCTCTAACTCCACAATCAAAGAGAATTGTTGGTTTAATTTGGCCCTTAATAGTTTTTTCTATGGTTTTGGTAATTTCTTTTTAAGTAATGAGCTGCAGAAAAAGCAAATCTGCTCATGAAAATGAAAGATCACAACGGTTTATGCAGGAACAGACATTGCTATTGGAAACAGCTATTACGATGCCTTTGCACAGCTCCATCATTAACTTGCATGAGGCCCTTCTTCTTCATTCCAAGTTGCTCTGAAACCTGTCAAATGTACCACATTTCTGGTGTTGATCTTTTAACACGAATACAAATAAGAACTATGAAGCACGCAGAGATCAAACTGATCTCATGGACTCATAAATATTTCAGAGTGAAAGTTGCTTAAAATTGAAACTTTAAAGATGATTATAAAAATATACAATGGCAAGAGCTAAAAAAAATGTGTAAGTGCACTTTGCCAGACAAAGCCTTATGATGACCATGTGCTGTATCATAATGGGACCCAGAAGCACCACTATCATAAAGCAGCTTTTCTTTAGGAATTCACTTTTGTTTAGAGGTTTGTAATTTGGCCATTTCACTAGTAGGAAGATAAAAATTGCCCTATAGATCATGAGCTAATTTTCTGTCACTTCTAAAAATGAAACAGCGACCCCCCCCACAGCTCACATAAAAGCTCCCTTTTTAAAAGTTTAAGCATTTTAAAGCACTGCTCAATGTCCTTTAGATGACCCATTTAAAACTTTAAGGCAGAAAAACCCCGATATACATTTTTGGTACAATGTTTTTTTCCATTGTAGACTTTTTTTGAAAACTGATGACCAAATTATTTACCTCTAAAAAGTGATTAATGCACGGTAGCTAATACATCATAAAATTACCCTTGGCTGACTGCACATCAGTACGATGCGTGTCGTGCGAGTAGCATAGAAAACCTCATTACCTCTATAACAGTTAAAGATACATGTGGACTTGTGAAAATGCAAGGAAAAAATGAAGCATTTTCATTCACCATATTGTAAATATGAAGACTCTGACTCTGTTTGACCGGAGCCCTGACCATAGGCTGCACTTCTGCTGAGTGGAATCCTTGCAGTTACAAAATGCCAATTTAATCCAACTTTTGGATTGACTGAAGTCAGATTAAGGGAGGGGGAAAGCGCATGGGAACTATAAAATTGAGAGCTATGGATCCCACTGGCTTAGTAGAAGTCTTGAAATATTGAGACAGACTATCCACTGTCTCAGGCAGCACTACTATTAGGATATTAGGACCCATATGGGACAAAAGTCAGGACATTAGGTTATCCTGTCCTGCAGAATGATAAAAATAATTCTAGCCACATTATATAAATCGAACAGATTTGAAGGAGAAAGTTTTGCATCTCTGATTGTATCTTTATCCACTCACAGGCCAACAATCATGCCTGCGATGGTGAGTTGCAAGAAAACTGTAATGTAGCTTTGAATAAAGCCCTGGAATAAAACCTAAGTGGTAAGTAGAGGGTGCAAACAAGGAGAGAGTCTTTTACATGAAGCCTCAGACAGAACAAACAGGATGGCCATGGGGAAATGTTACTGTGTCAGCTGATCCACAGTAACTTGTTCCAAATGAGCTACCTAAAAGCTAACTCAACCAATCCATCTTCAGTAGCTTTTGATACACAAAGGCCACTATGCATATCTGTAGAATTTCAAAATAGTAACTTCAGTGAAATCCAACAAGCAAAATCAGAATGTCTCAGTCTTTTTTTCTTTCTTCACTGTCATCTTTTTCCTTTTAGAAAATACCAATGTCAGTGGTAAGTATATTTTACTGATTTAAGAATACTTTTCTCCTTCTCTTACAGGTTTGTAATAAATCATCTAGGTATTCCTTATATACTTTACTCAGTTTCCTTGGATTTGTGGAAAATATTTAAGTATGTGCTTAAATCTCACTGAAGTCAGTCAAGCTGGACTCAAGCAAATGCTTAAATATTTTGTAGGATCCAGCCTGGCACTGATCACCTCCACCATTACCAGACTGTTCCATCTGGAAAGAAAGTTAGTTCCGGAAAACCCATGAGAACAGACACCATTATATATATATCTTAACTCACAGGATATGTAAATGCAAAGACTGGCCACTGAAAAACTCAGTCCAACTCCTTCCAGAACACAGCTCAGCCCAAGCACTCTGAGACCAAAACTGCTTCCAAATCTGAGTTTCTCGTCAGCAGCTTGTCAGCCTATTGCAATGCCCCTGCACCTTCAGGCTATCCAACAGATTTTTATAACTACTGTATTAGTTGCAATCTGTTCACCAAAGAGCCCTGAAAGCTGAACTCATGGAGCATTTATTGCACAGCCACGTGAGAGGCCTTTGTAGCAGAATCACCACTAATGCATTGCTGAAAATGTTATCAATTGCCAGCAGCCTCTTCAGAGGTTAACCTTTTATTTCATGCCAGGAAAAAATAAAATGGAAATAAAATGGAAGTTTTTTGACCTCTCTTCTGAGAGAGTAAGAAAAAGAATGTGTGAAGGAAAAAGCCAAATCAAAACAAAAACCCTCAATGGTTTGTTATGTGTTATGTTGAACAAACGGCACCAGATTTCTTGTCAGTTTTTTTCCTGCCTCGTGCAGTAACATAAGGAACTACACAAAATAAAATTACTCAGTGTGTGGGAGAGCAGAGAAGGGGAGCAGATTGTGACTTTTTAAAAGGAACAAGGACAGTAGCTTTTTCTGTATGCTGTGTGTGGCTCACCTGCTTGTCTTGTTTCACAGTAGCAATACAATTATTTCAAGGGAAAGGGAATGGTGGATCCTTGAGACCAGATCACATGGTGCAAAAGCAGTCTTCCTTTAATGCCCTCCCTTTCTACCTCTTCCAATTATCGTGTTTATAAGGGAGTAAGGGCTCAATCACACACTCCAGAAAAGCGAGACATAATATCCATGTGCACCATTTCAATCACAAAAGTTGAGAACTGCTGATTTTTCCGAGTCCTGACTAAACAATTCAGGGGACAGAAGCTTTGCTACACCAATCAAATTATGCAGGTTGAAGTCACAAACATAATTTAGCCAAACAAGGTAATGTTCCACATGATGCTGAATTATTTCTGTGAGTTATCTGATCCCTTCACCTAATTTTTCTTTTCATCTGTTTACTTCTCCCATCTTTTGCAGTATGCAGGTCATTAAATCAAACAACAGATTACTGTTTCTCTAAGAATACTGTGTTCCTGCTGTCTCAGTATCTAAGCCCTACTCAATCTTATTGATGATGTCAGATTATCCATTGTTCCTGTAACTTGGCCTTCTGCGTCTGTACCCTAAATTTCCTAGATAATGCCAACTGGCCTAGTAACATTTCAATGTTGCGTGTATTTCCCTTCTTTTAGTTTTCCAAAGGTGGGCTGTTCATGACTTCATGTTGTCTTCATCTGTCTACTTCAAATATCTTCTGTTATTTAAGGAGTAATTTCTCATTGATTTCTCAGAGCTTACTGATATTTGTTACAGCTGTCCTGCTCCTATACTACTAGAACATTAAAATACTAGTAAATAATACTAATTAAAATACTAGTTTATAAAAATACAGGTGAAAAAAAAGCATTGGTAGTCATGCAGGGAAAGAGAATCTAATTTCCTTTCAAAACAAAACTAAACTGCAAAGCTACTGATTGTCAGAGTGAGCATGGAATCAGAGCACGCCATATGGCATTTGAAATAAATTGGATATTGAATATCATCCTGGCTTTGGCAGGCAAGCAGTTAGTTATTTGAACTAACTAATAAGAGACAATCTTGATACTGTGCAGAAAAAAAGGGCTTATTAAATTGAAGCGATAATTCCATCTTTGACAGAAATTCTGTTTTACACACAACGAAGTATCTATTCAGCATTAGGCTTTAATGTAATTTAACTTCCACAGAGTGAGAGTTCTGCAACTGTAAAATCAAAGAGAATTTTCAAAACGAAGAGTTAACAAACAGTTCATAAGAAGAAGATGTGGACTACGGTTACGTAAGTGGAGTGTCTTACCTAGAGTATTGCTCAAAGGTGTGGCCTCATTTACTTCTGCTGTTCTAACTCTACTCTCCTTGACACCTAAAGCTCTTGTTGCCGATAAAAATTAGAACCTAGAGCTTTTTTTTCTTGATTTTTGTAACATTTAGTCTTTGGAACACAAAAAGTTCCTGACAACCTTCCTTAAATAAAATTCCTAGAAGAAAATCTTGAAATACCATCAGCATTAGATAAAACATGATTTTCAATTACATATCCTCAGTGCAGTCCACATCAAAATACTGCTATTTATCAGCCCTCTTCTTGCACTTCATGAATATCTAATGCTGTTTCAAGGCCACATATTTTAACTATCTCCATTTATAATTTTAAGGAATTTTGATATTTTCTAATTAAGTTCAGATTTGGACTATTATACGCAAAATGGTTTTCATAGAAAGGTGTGGTAAGTAATTTAAAATTCATGCATTGAATATACGAGTGTCCAAATACTAGCCAAATGTACAGATCCCCTTTCATGTCTGCCCTCCCTCATCAATGCAATGCAACTACTGAAATTAAAAGCCTACCAGTCACATTAATAGGAACCACATCTGTTTGGACGGCTTGCGCTTGTTGTCGCATTTTCTCTTCTGGCGTTGGCAGTGGGAGAGACTTAGTCCAGTTGGTTTGGGTGTTGATATCTGATAACTCATTTGTAGCTGGACTTTTAGGCCTTTTGATGGTAATAAGCTTTTCTTCTTCAGGGGGAGAGACAGGACACTGCAAACAGAAATACATACAACAATTGAGTTTACTACTAAAAAAATAGGTAGGACTATGGTATTACTAAGGTGTTGCTGCTGTAGTCAGCATTGATTGCTTGTGGAGCAATATACACCCTCAAAAATATCACACTTTGACCTACATAAAGAGCAGTTTTAAAAATATGCAAAAAATGCACAACAAAACATCTAGTTTGTATTTTTTTCAAGGCATTTGATTAGTCTAAGAAATATATAGCAATGAAGGAGAAAAGAGTGGTGTTGCACATACCAAAGCACAGTAACTAATTACACCCCACACACTGACACAGTTCCTACAGCAATTAATCCCTCTCTCTCTGCACCAAGGTTTACCTTCCCTTCCTCTCTCACCTCCTCATGCCCTATTAGAAGATGAGATTTGAGCACTGCTTTGCTTCAGCTGCACTAAGCTGTACAAATGTGTAAGATCTCAGCAAGAATCCTGTTATCAAAAGACAGATTTTAGTAGAGCTCAGTAAAAGAACCAACCAGCACACTCCACAGAATCATCAGCCATGGATCAGTGAAGTAAGCAACTAACTTTGCTTTGGTCTTGGAGAAACTCATGCCACAGTCCAAGGGATTACTCGTTTTTCAGGGGTAGAGCACTTAATATTATTAGTAGCCATAGAGTGGTAATTTTAAAAGTCAGTTCTTCTCAAAGTGGCACTTTGAGCGGCACTCAATTCTATGAAGTGCTTTATTTTAAAAAACCCCCAAAACTCAACCAATAAAACAAAAATCTTCCTGCACGAGAAAAAGAGGTTGCAACAGCTTGTGCAAACCCCTCCACCAAAGCTGTAAGTCTAAAAAGACACTTCCTTCTGGGAAGCAAATCTGTTTTTCTTAAAAGGTCTTTGCTTGCAAGCTAGTAATGGCAGAGAAAGCCATAGAAAAGCTTTTTACTGACAGGACAGTACTTGTCCATCACTGGGGCTTCTAGCAGGTGGTCACAAACCAAAGTGAACCTGAGAGGAGCAGCCTTCCCTCCTCCCTACTCCTACCAGCAAGGCACTCCAGGGAATCCCAGAAGCAGGAGACGAAGGAAGACCTGGAAGAAAACCAACTACAGTCCTTCTGCCCCCAGACAAAACAAAAAATACAAGAGAACACAGAAGAGAAGTTGCATAGCATTTGTAGCACTAGCAGAGATTTCTCTGCAACCTGCCAACTCTTCTGCCTCAGAGGAGTTTGCTTTGAGACCTTCCTCCCTACTACCAGACCAGAATTACCCCCCTCTTTTCTTTATTACTCTCTCCCTTTGGAAAGTCAAATACTACTCAGAACAGAGCTGTCAGTACTGGACCACTGCCTCTTCCCCCCCCAATTGCTGCACACAGGCATGGAAGGAAACACCACAGCTATTTTTAACAGATGGATTTTTTATTATTGTGGGTGTTCAGTCTACGTGATCTGTTTTCTCTTGAAGCTGAGTGTTGTACAAAAGACATGTGCTGTATTTATACAAACACTGTGTTGCAACCGCTGTTTATCATTTCTGACGGTAATTTTTTTCCTGTTACTATGAGGAATTCTGTTTATAAATAAATAACCATTTATTTATTCTGTTATGCTTTGACTCCACATCCTTTAGGACAGAGTTCAACATTTTATTAAACAGAAAATAAAAATAAAGGCAACTTCCAGGCAAAAAGTAAAATAATAGTAAAACATCTTCAAGTAACACTGAAAAAACATTTTAGGCAATGAAACTATTACTAATATAATCCTGTGGTTTGGAACCACACTTCAAAACATAGGTGCTTTTCTTCAAGGAAATAATCAATTTCTGACAGCCTTGAATTTCTTTCCTAGAGAGGTTGTGGAAGGGATAGATGCTGCTCTGCAGGTATGGGCTCAGCCCAGTGAAAGCCCCAAACAGTTCTATCAATACAACCTTCTTGGAAGACACCAGTATTTTTTCAGGCCTCTGCTGTTTCTAAATGGCTCTAAAACCAAGTAATAATATGAATGTGAGTGCTTATCTTTTTTTGAGAGTGTGTCCACACACTATTTATTTTCATATACAGTGTGGGCACATATTTATGTATTTAGAAACACAAAGACTTTCCCACCTCAAATTGCCCCAATTCATAAACACCTTCATTAATTTAAGGAATTTGGGACAGGAATGCCACTGAAGAAGGTAAAGCTGCCTCCAGGCCATGCTTCCCTCCAGTTAGGTTTAAAAAGTGATTGAGAGAGACAAAGGGTTTGTAAGGAACATTAGGGGGGGGTAGGCTGATAGCCCACCTGTCACAGCAGGCATGTGTATATGTACTCGAAGGAGTAAGGAAGGGCTGAGGCAAAGAAATATTGCTTTCTCTGTTCTATAATGAGCTTTTCTCCATCTGAATCAGGCAGACCAAGGGAGACACCTAAAGCATAGTTTTGCAGTTTGAAGTGACCTTCAAATACGCTGCTTGCTTGATACTGTCAGCATCAGTATGTGTCACCTTCAGACTGCACTGCAATGCCAGGTCTCAGCTGTCATACAGCAGTCTCTAAGGGCTACTCCAGTACATGAAGTGGCAGAGATACTGGTTACAAAGCCATCCTTCCTTTTTAAAGAAACTACCCAAGTCAAGCGGAACAGGTTTTTTGTTATAGTATACTAACAGAAAAATTGAAGAAGTGAAGCATCTGCTGCAAGGGAATCCTAATTATTCAAAGAATGTGAAACATCAATCAGAAATTTTGCAGAATTAGAAGCTGAGAAAATTTGGGACAGATGGAGTAAGACAGAAATGAGTCAGGTTATATGAGCATATAATCAATGAGAAGCAACTGAAAACCCAATGATGCAGTTGAATTCAAAGCAGTGTCAGTGAGAACGACCTCCTGCCACAGGACACAGATATATACTTCTACAAAATAACTCAGTAGTAGAGTTGGAGGTGGTTTTGGTTGTAGGAATAAGTGTTTACATTTCAACTGTAGGTAAATTTTCCGTGGATCCTGAAGAAACATGACCATCTCTACTTAATATCCTTTCTTCCAAAGTACTCTCAGTGATAACGGCACAGGCATGACAAAGCTGTACACAGCTTTATTACACATAAAGGAATGTAGCAACTCGTCTTTCAGCCTTCTTCAGACAGAAATGATTCACCTATATAATCAGGATGAAAATGAGATTTACAAATTCTTGGCAAACATTCCCAGATTTAGAGCATGGAAGCTGGCTGGAAGACGCAGCGAACTGCTGCTGTGTGACAGGAATGTCTTCTCCAGGCAGGTCTGTTACACTGGAAGTAAAATGAGGCATAGCTGATCATAAACCTTATGTTCATAACAGAAGTACTTGTCCCATTTTTAAAGCATCACTGAGTCATAATAACTTTACTGCTAGTTTTAAATGCCAAATCTCTGGAATGGGTTGTTACACTCATCTCTACAGGAAAATTTGTTGGAATTTGCTCTTTTTCATGGATATGGTGAAGGGTAAAGGTGAAATGTGAAAGCAGCAGCCTTGGACCTTGCAGTGTTTCCACAAACATGCACTAGGGGGGGAAAAGCATGAACCTTCAATTGGGAGTTAAAATAAGAATCCAGGAGAAAAATGGCCTATAAATATCCTATAGACAAGCTATATAGCTCAGTAAGCTGGAGCCTCTCTGACGCCTTGTTGACATACTGTCCCCCAGCCAACTCAGCTGCTGAGATACAACAAAAGAGTTTCACTATCTCAGCACTTTCATGCTATTTGAGAGGTCCCAGATGACAAATGAGTTTATGCTATGTATCTAGCAGCACACTCTGCCTAAATAATCTGTTTATTCTAAATCCTTTTTATGTAACAGTGGTTTATACTACAGTATGTAAAAAAGATGGAACCTCTAGGAGGAAAACTCAATCCATACAAATTTTATTTTTCAGCAACGAGACTTCAAACTTCTAGTCATGCCATTTACCCTACTGTCTACTAAAAATCACTTCTAAAATCATAATTTATCAGAAAAACAAAATAGAAGAAAAAAAAATCAGTGTTGCAGACAGCAGCCATATGAGTTCAGCTGTCTATTATATTTGCCAACATTCTATTTCTGCCTCCAGTGTTTTACTAGGTTTGACGGTTTCGAGAGCCATTTTCCCAACATCAAGGGATCAAGACAATCAATAACAAGGAAAAGAAACCCAAGACCCAAACCTAGCCAACTGAGAATGGCACTTCCCATGCCTAATTCAACCCGTGGGGTTTCACACTGTCTCATGAAACACTGCCACATTATAAATTTACATGAATTTATACTTTAGATGAATTAGTCATTACACTCTATTTGATGTCCTCTAGACCAAGGTCACCAGTCTAGTTCCCACAGTTTTTACAGAATATTCCATTTTATTACTTCTACACACTGATCTCCAGTTGCACTAGACAGCACTGCTATCCTGCTAAATTCCTCACTTCATAACCTTCATTGTGTCTCAGTAAGAAAAGAACTTTTTGTCAGTGAAATTACTGACTGTTAAGCAAATTATCACCTTAACAAGCACTGCAGAAATGTTCTTTTCTTCTTCCTCTACTCTGTTGTAATGGGATAAAAATCACAAGAAGACTGTACTCTTTGGAGCTCTAAAAGCCTTAGGATAAAGGCCAATGAATTGTAACAAGGTAAAATTTAAATCTGAGGATGCATAGAGCAGATACTTTTTCCTGAATATTTTCTCAGCATTGGACAGAGTCCTCGACCTTCAAGAATGTACCCAGTTCTTTCTAAACCCGTGTAAACTTTCAGCATCCACAATTCCCACAGCAGCTGCACAGTCCGAGTATACGATGAGTGAAGAATTACCCTCTTTTCTTTGTTCAAAGATTTTCTGTACTCACTTCCTTATGCTTTGGCACGTCATGCATTATGAGCTGCTGTTTCAGCTCAGTAAATGGCACAGTATTTAAAAAAACCAAACTCCTGTAAATGGTATAAACTACATGTGCTGATTACAAGAGCAGAGCCAGGCAACTGCAGCAGAGGAGCAGGGAGGCCACCTAAGGACACCACCACCCAAAGGTATATTCACAGCACAGCTCTGCCAGACCTCGTGCCTCGGGGCATTTTAGGCATTCCCACCTCCAAAACTGAAGTGCCTAATTTTATCTCCTCTTAACCAAGTAAAGTTTTGCATTAGACTTCCTCAAATCAGTAATTAGTGCAGTTGTTTTCACTTCAGATACTAAACAGTTTTGTGCAGATATTGGAGAGATAACTCACAGTTCAGATGATCCCAGTGGCAAACACATACTCTCCCCCCATACCACTCCCCCAAAGAAGGGAAGTAAGTATTTTTTCACCCGAAGCATAACTATCAAAGTGAAGTTCATAGGCTAAATGACATGACATAGGGAAAAACACCATGAGTTTTGGATGCACAAACATTTTCATAAATGGAATAAAGAAATAATAATGCAATACTGCATGCTTGGGAGCAAGTATTCTCTGCAGTTCACACTTATCATTCAAGAAAGACATATTTCTCCAAATTAATAGAGTTTTTCCTTGACTAATTAAAATCCAATGAAGCAGCCAATTAAATAACAGCATCCACTGGGGGAGGGGTTTCAAAGGAGGCAAATGTTAATAGACAAAAAAGGGAATAAAAAATTCTTTGAACCAAGTAAATACAGAATACCGTACTGCAGACAAAAAGGAGTACAGAGGAACATGAAAGAAACAAACCGAGCATGGGACTCTTCTTTTTTTTAATTGCCTTTTTTTTTTCTAAGCAGAAAAAAGCAGCAGGTACCAACTCAAGGCTAAGAGCAGAATAAGACTGTATATTTGCTAAATGCTACAGGTAACATCAAGCTGCAGATATGGCAGCTGGATGGTCCCACTTGTGGGCAAAGTACCTTGTTGTTCCAGGGAATCAAGTTACAGCAGGCGCTAATGCAAGACTGAGAGGTGCAGTCTAACAGACTAGACTGTTGAGTGAGACAAAAAGAAACAAAGAGAATAAATGGTAAAAAGGGAAAGAAAAAAGAGTAAGAAAAAAACCACACAAAAGACAAATACAGTTAATATACACATGCATACATTTCAGAACATTAGGAAAACTGGAGTTTGAATGTGACATTTCAAAACATGTTTTACACTGGTAAAAAACTGGTCATTCAGAGTAATACTGAATGACAGGAACAGCTCCCAAGTTGTGTCACCAACAGCAGCATGTAAGATCCAAGAAAGAAGAAGACTGGTCACAGTACTGAGATGTAAAATCCAAGTAAACCAATTTAGTCACCAACAAACTCAATTAGGATCAGCACTACAGTGGAGCTTGGCCTGTGCTCCATTAATCTAACTTGTAAGAATCAACACTAAAAGGGCAGATCCAAACACTTAATTTTATATCAACTTTCCCTCAGAGACTACAGCTTTCTGTGTTTTCTAATTCTGTTCATTCATTTTTGAGTTGGGCCTGCTTCTCCTTAGTGATTTTCCTTTGGAAAAGCACATATTCTGCTTGCCCTAGGCATTTCCTAAGACGCTGAACCAATGTGCTTAGTGGTGTGACCATTACCCTCTGCTGACAGACACCCACCTCCACAAAACCTGAAAATGCTTGTGGATCGACACCTAGCCATGGTTTCATATTGTCTCCCTTGTAGACAGACAAGCAAAATATCTGGCTATGGTTTTTATTTTTAGAAGCAGATTAAAAATAACAGGGAAAGCTGGTTTTGTCTGTGATATCACCCACTCTTTTTTGCTGCAAGTTGGCAATCATATCAACTAAGAAGTTTATGAACAGTAAATACGTATTCATCCACCCATCATTATTTTGCTGTTCTCAAATCTCAGTTATTGAATACTGCATGGACAGAATTTAAATGTTGGCTTTTTTGTTTTGAATAGACAACAAAGCCATAAGGCTTTCATCTAGTGGTAAGGAGTTCACATTTTGAATCACAGGATTTTTGGTGACCCCAGTTCCACATTGTTACTGAAGAACTCTCCTGACAGCTGAAATATAACTCCTTCAAGGCTAAGACTTATTAGAATTACTTGGCTCTTGACCAGTAGGATAAAATTCAAGTTCAGAAATCTGTTGTGGTAAACATTCATTTAAAAAAAGATTAAACATTTACAGCATTTAAAAAAAAAAAAAGCACCAATTAAAAAGAGATAATGGTCAAAAAATTCCACAAGTTATACAATATGAATGGAGAATCATGCTACAGTTTACAAGAAATTTATGTCTTTGTGAGTTAGAAATGAGAGTGGCAGGGTTAAAGCTAAGGTTCTGAGATAGTCAGTAACAGCCAAGACTGTCAGTTCGGTAGCTATCTTTCTCTACAGCTCTGAATCATTCTTTCAGCTATAATATTTAAAGGAACCTATTCCAATTTGAAATGGAAGTGCTATCCTACATTTAAAGCATATTTACTTGAATTAATTTTCTCCCAAATGCACAGAAATTGTTAGTAAGACATTACGTTAACACTCAAAAAACCCTTAACCAACTTTCCCCAGTGGAAACCATAATTCCATTGATTTCAGCAGCGTTTTGCAAATTACCAGTATAATGCATTCCACAGTATGAGTGTGCTTTACATTCTTGGCCCACTGCCAGTACACACCACACACAGCTAAACAAGATGCTCTGACATTCCCTGACAATATGCAGATAAAATGTGATTACCACCTGGACAAGAGACTCTACATATTCCACAACACCTTTTATTATGTGACTAAAACCCGTGGAGGATAAAACTGAAACACTGTACCCTTTAAAATGCATTCTCAGGGTCTACACACTTTGCTGATAAGAGTTATTTGGTCCCTATAAAGAGGGACATACGGTTTAGTAACAATTCAAAGATATTAAACTGTGTTAGAATCAAGGACATCCTCTCACTCTTGAAGCAAGAGCTGGTTTTGGCAAAGTATTCCAGAGTATCTATCTTGAAAATGCCAGGGGCTCTGGCATTTCAGCTTTAGACAGGCACGCTCCAGTGGATCTTGCCATCCACCCCAGCAGTAACATTCTAGACTACTGCACCGAAGTCAGCTTTTCCTTCAGAGCCCAACAGGCACAACAGGATAAAGACAGGACAGTACAATTTTTCTTCTTCAGAACAATAACACAGCTGACTAGTTCTGTAATTGAAATCTACATAAATTGATGTAGAAAGCAATATGGCTTCATAACTTTCTTAAAACTTGTGATCAACTGCTTCTTCTCTTTATTTAATTTATTTCTAGATTCTAAGCTAAGCACACTGGCAGCTGAAATGTGGGGATATAAGCACGAATATTATGAAGTAAACTGAAAGAAGGGCAATAAACCCAACTTAGTGGAAAATCTTTTTGCTTTACCAAACAGTTGTGATGCATTAGGACAAAGCCCCTACCTAA
This sequence comes from Phainopepla nitens, assembly GCA_013400175.1. Classification (NCBI taxonomy): domain Eukaryota; kingdom Metazoa; phylum Chordata; class Aves; order Passeriformes; family Bombycillidae; genus Phainopepla; species Phainopepla nitens. Next base: position 249,479 of record VXBQ01000632.1, on the reverse strand, counting down.
CTGAATAATCGCCTGTATTAGCAATTCAAAGCGGCGCACCTATCCAAGCTACAATTCAAGTATGCTGATGGCCGCTGAAGAGCTCTTCCTGCTACTTGAATGTAAACACTTAGCAGCTACCCTTGCTGGGGTCTTCCCTCCAGAACATTACCAAACCTCTTCCTGCTTTCACACTCTGAACATGCCAGTGGGAGCTTTATATCACTGCATGGGTGAACTGGGAGTTTTAAGAGACCATGAAAGTCTGATGAACTACTGTCACTGCAATTCAAAGAAATAAACATCTCTGTGATCCTCTAAAAATCCTGCCTTATTGGAACAGTGTTATGGCAGGCAATTAAACTGCACCAGGCAAGTTTTTTTTCCAGTGCTTTGCACTCCACCCTTACCTTTTGTTCAATTTCTTCATAATCATCCTGATAACTTCCACAGATTGCACTGGAGGATGATGAGAAGGTGGGGCCCTGAGAGTAATACTGCGAGCTCCGGTAGCCATCCCGCCGCAGCTTGTCACACTCTGCCAAAAGAAAGAGAAAAAGGAGGTTAAATCATGGCAAGAGCCATTACTGTTCATGCTTGGCGTTCATTGGCATTTAAGAACTGAATGTTTTTCTGAAAATGTTTACCGTGCATCAACATTGTCTGCCCCAAGTGACAGAACCCAAGGGTGTGTTCCTCATATTTGTATCTATAGTTCCTCCTCCCTCACATGTGTGACATACGTAAGCCCACACATAGCCTATTAACCCAGGCGATGGCAAGTACTTTGGAAAGAAGGGAGGAATAGATTTCTTTATTTATTTAAGTGAGGTCTGGCTCGGTGTCTTGACAGATGGCAGCATCTTACAGGATGGGAGACGGATGCATTCAAGTAACTCCAGGGGTCTCATTTGCCAGGCCGGTAGACATCTATTATATGCCTTACACTTGAAATGATGATGATGTTGCTCACTACTCAAGCACCATCTGCTAAATAACTTTGGCAATGACCACTTGCCTTGTCTTCCTGTCCGTGGAAGAGACCATTTACTGTGATTTTGGAGAGAGGAATGCAAATCACAGGGATCTCAAAAATCTTGTGTTGCTGCATAGCACATGTAGTTTAATACTACAGAGTTTCTAAAGTTCAGAAAGAACTCAGAGCAGACATGCATCCCCACTCACAATAGCCAAAATTCCAGTCAGCATTGCATCCCCCTCACCAAGTTTTCCACAATCATCTTCCTGCCTCCTAATTGATATTCAGTGCGATTGTGCTAAAGAATAACAGACGCCAGAGCATAAGGAAAAATTAAATGTTCAAGATGCATCAACCAAACTTATCAGACCAGTTAGCTTTACGTTTCCAAAGACAGATATCTGAATCTGTTGAAAGATGATGAAAGCAAGAAGAAAATTAAGTATTTGGTGTATTTCCATTTAAGGAACTGAAATATCTGCACAATACACAGGCATTATCACAACACAAAGTGCTTTTATCATCACTTGCTGCTTGAAGGCCTTTCTGTAATTCTATCATCTGTCTGCCTATCTCTTCTGAATACTCCCTAAAATAGAAAAGACACAATGCTTATACCAAGGGTAAGGTTTTAGAAAGGCTTTTGCCTGTGACAATGTGCAACTCCAGCATACATGTCCTCTGTTATGCTCAGATGCTTCTGAGACCATGGTCTGGAGGAGTTGTGCTGATAGGTTAACTAACCTACAGCAACCACAGATCTGTGAGGATTTAATCAGTAAGGATTTAATCCCCTGTATCTGCATGTGAACACTGAGGAGGCACACTCTGACAATGAGCCATTTCCATTGGTGCTGGACATATGTCCTAGCATATATATCCCTACGGCGTCAAATGGGCAGCATTGCAGAAACCTACCTTTCTCAATTCAAGGACCAACAGGGGCAGCGTGGGTTTTGAGATCCAAATCAATGGCTTTATCTCAGGAACAGAGGGCTGGTAATCCTGTTTACCTGTTCCACATGTGTGAGCATGCTGACATTGTGCACATCTGGCAAACTGGTGCCGTACTTTAGGGGGGGGGCTGAAAAATGACTGTCAGCAACCGCAGCAAAGCAAATTCCTCCACCACCATTCCAAATTTGGTACTGGATCCAGCCAGATCCAGCACATAACACTCACAGATGTGAACACCCTGATGGGTTGTTTGTTGGTTTGAGTGACAAACGAACAGGGTAAGCAGACTGTGGCAGAACAAGACAGCCCAAAGACTTGCATCAACTTGTAGCACGAGTTAACATGATAAGTTGTCAACTTAGACGCTGCAACTTTTACCTTCAGAGGAATTATTAATCACCACAAACAAACATGAATACATCCTAAGGGGTGCAAAAGAATGCAGTTATTTTTCCTCCCATTTTTGGACTAAGGATTAGGGTCTTAGCTGGCCACTCCTGCGACTCTCCAATATCAGACATCACGGCACATCCCAAAAAAACAAAACCTGTGGTGGTTTGACCTGGGCTAGATGCCAAATGTCCACCAAAGTTGTCCATCACTCTCTTCCTCTGAAGAGAGCTGGGCGGGAGAGAGAAAATATAACAAATGGCTCATAGGCTGAGAAAAGGACAGGGAGAGATCACTCACCAGTTAAAACCACAGGCAAAACAGTCCTGATTTAGGGGACTTAGCTGAATTTATTACCAATCAAAACAAGAGCATGATAATGAGAAGTAAAGCAAATCCTAAAAAACACACTCCACCAACTCCTCCCCTCATTCCCAGGCTTAACTTTATTCCCAATTCTCTACCTCCTCCCCACCCAGCAGTCCAGGTAGATGGGAAATGGAGGTTACGGTCAGTTCATCATGTTGTTCCTTCTGCTACTTCCTCCTCGGGGAGGTCATTCCCCTGCTTCAGTGTGGAGTTCCTTCCATGGGAGACAGTCCTCTAGAAACTCTCCAATGTGAGCCCTTCCCACAGGCTACAGTTCTTCACAAACTGCTCCAGCAGTGATTTTCCCACGGGTGCAGTCCTTCAGGAACAGTCTGCTTCAGTGTGGATTCCCCACAGGGTCAGAAGTCCTGCCAGCAAATCTGCTCTTGCTTGGGCTTCTCTATCCATGGATTTTCAGGGCCTGCCAGGAGCCTGCTCCCATGTGGGCTTCCCCATGGAGTCATAGTTGTCACAAGACTCTTCTGGAGGCGACAAGCTCTTCTGGAGTGAGATAGATGAATGCTCTGATATTAACTGCTTGAGATTATTTATTTTCCTAACCAAGAAGGTGAAGATGATGAACAGGGCACCTCATGAAGCCCAGAAAAGCTCCAAACACTTAAGGGAATCAATGCTGAAGGTCTCAAGTCCATCACAAATTCAAGTGGACTGTCAATAACAACCTGTTAGCTTATCAAGCTCACAACCTCATACTGTCCACAACACAAAATCCATGCAACTTCAAAAGTTATTGCAGCAATGTTGCTGATGAAGCCAAAACTGCTAGGTGAAACCAAGAAAAAAGTGGTTTGTCCCAAGAAGAGTTTTTCTATTCATGTACTGCAACTGTACATACTGTAGCACAGCAGGAAACACACTGTGGATGGCACCCAAGGCCAACAAACCTCACCAGAGGCTTTAGGCAGACATTTTTTACTTCATATTGCAACAGCCTACAAGCACAACACAAGGTCAAACATTGCACCTGGCTGAAGGTACTGTCACTGCCAAACCAAGAGTGGGAACTGCTGTTCTGTGGGAAATGGAATTGTAAAGAATTCTCAAAAGCCTAACTGAAAACTCACATAGTCTTGAACGTTTGTATGCAAATTCTAAGATAAGGTCTGCTGACTCAGAAAGGTCATGGAACAGAACAGATATTATTGAGAAAGAAATTGAACTAGAAACAAGTTTCAAAAGATGGCCTTACAAACAGAGCAAATATCTGAGAAAGTTAAAACTGAAAAATACATTATAGTAAGACCATGTGAAGTAAAAACAATTTTAATTAGTGTTAAAAGTAACATTAGTAACATTGTATGGCAAAAACTAATCTGCTGAAAAGCATTTATAATATATTATAACAAAGACATAATTTAGCTTCTGATTGACAGGCTTTGTATATAACATCTTCTGTATCTCACCCATCAATGAGACTAATATAGAATAAAGTATTTTAAAACACCTCTCAGTTGCCCCATCTCTACTAAAGCTGAATATTTTTTAATCCAACACTGTTCCAAAACTGCTCTAGCTGGAGGCTACACCTCTCTATCGCCTTACTCTTATTAGAGGTGCACAATGGTCTTCTGTAAGCAATCAGGTTCATATTTTTCAGATATAGGGGTTTTATTTTTGTAGAAAAACATACCGATGAAGAAGCTAGAGATACTTACTCTAGGAAATACTCCAGACTCTTACTCTTGGAAAGATTCCCTCCTTCCCAGAGGAGCAATATGTTGTCCTAGTCTGACAATCCCAAACAGAGAAGAGCACTATACATCAAGTGAAAAAGTTCCTACAGTTATGCATTTTATTTCAGAGATGTCCGTACTGAAGGTGACAAGGTAACAGAAGGATCCATCCCACTCCAGTTATTTAAAATCTTCGTTTTAAAGAATGACAATGCATTAGTGCCAGCTGAATCAGGGACATAAACACTCTTGGCTGCCATTTCCCACATTACACAACATACAAAACTGTGCACAGCGTTTCCATATTTCCACCAAAGAACTGCCAGATCAAACCCCAGGACACTGCATCAGGCAGGACACAAACATTCGCTCCCGAGGATGTACTTGCCAGTCCAAATCTGCAGCACATGCTGCAAACAAGCTCAAAGTCATAATTTTCACATGAATCTGATCTGAAATACGCAACAATATGATTATGTCCCAGATGAACCAATTTTGCTCACAGAAATGTCAAATCCAGGAAAATCAGGAAAGTGTTATTGCTTGGTAACAACTGCAATTGGTGGCTGCACTGGATAGTCCCACAACTCAAAAGTCTGAAGCTACCTCCCTTTCAGCTCCTGACTGCTTCTGGGGCTAAGTGCACAGGGACATTGCCTGTTATCTTCTGATGCCCTACAAGTGCTTTTCTGGCTAGGTGAAAACATGTATTAGTTCTTGTTTTCCTTCTATACTAGTGATACATTAAATTTCAGAACCTCCTCTGAATCAGAAGCATTGCTTAAAAATGACTGTCATTAGATTATATTATCATTTATTTCCACTTACACGGTACAAGTGAAACTTGAAATGAAATTTTCCCTGAAATTTTTCCTTGTGTTTTGCTGTTCACAGGGTGGTTTTAGTTAAGCATGAAGAAAGTGTGTGGGAAAGGCAGTCAAAGCCCTTTTAAGGGCCCCTCATCATTTCCACAGTTATTAGAACAGGCTGCGGGAGACACAACGAAAGCAAATGTGTTAAAGCTGTCAGTGCCCAACACAATCATGCCCAAGTCTCTGCTATATACCCAGACACTTGTGTATTTACTCAGGATTGCAGTACTGCAGCCTTTGCTAAATCTTGCCATCAGACAGAAGTGCGCTGGGGACATGTCCTGTGCATCATCCATCTCTGCTCTCTTCCCTCCTGCTAAATAAGCTGGGCAACAGGTAGGTACCTGCAGCAGCAAACAGAGAGCAAAGGCTCAACCAGCCATGTGCAATTCTGCCCCAGAGTTTTGAGCCACAGGCACTGAATTGAGCACTGTTGTGAATAACTCAACCTCTCCATATAAAAGCTTACAGCCTTTGTGACAGACTGTCAGGACACGTGTATTAAAATACCTCCGAGGCCTTTCAGCCCAGATCTCTCTATTTCCTACAAGGAACTTGCATGCGCCTCTGAGTCAGTAACACACAGTTAACAAGTCTCAAACACAGAAGCAATTTACTGCTTTTCCAACAACTGAAACCATATTCTCACGTGATAATTGGAGCCACAAATTGTGGGAGTGAACAGAAGGCACAGCACTGACACTGCAGTAATTCGTCTGACACGGTATTACCATGGTAAAGCAGGATTAACGTTTACCTTGTCAGACCCAAACGCCGCACCGTGCCACAACAGATGGAAGGCTGGGTTTGCTGGGAGGGGACAGGATGCACTGGCTCTTTTCCTCTCCCTTAACCAACTTTGGTAACGTTTTGTACCTGTTGAGCTTCCTACCCATAAAACTTCTCGCCATATCTTGAAGTTTACATGAAGGAAAATGCATTACCCTGTCAGAAGCAGAACTCCTCAGAGGGGCATGGATTCAGTTCTTTTCAGAAATTGTACTTTTTTTTTTCTTATTATAAATAAACTGTGCAAGAGTGTTACTTTTAACAAGCTTCTTCATAAAACAATTCCTTGGCCTGTCACTATTAGGGTGCCCCATACATACCTGTCTGAAGGGAGAAAGCCTCCAGGTGCTGGTTTCCAGGGTTAGAGCCCATCTGACCCTGAGATCTCTCCCTAAAGCAAAGCTCCAGCAAGAGCACAGAGCCACAGCTCTATGCCACCACCCTGGACCAGCCCTTTACGTCTCAGGCCTGAAAGTGCACCCATCACTAAATTAGCCCTAATGAGATTGCTCAGATTACTCCTGTAAGCAAACACTGCACACATGACTGTTGCAGGATCAGGCCTTAAGCTCTGTAGCTGTCTACATCCACATGTACACACTCAGGCACACTCTCACAAGCATATATTGAAGAGTCTAAAACTAAAAAATTAAAATTCACATCTCTAAATATTTATTACTAACCAGCAAAGGCACTGGTTAAAGAATTAAACTACCATGGTATTGACTAGTATAAGCTTAGAAACTTGGCATCCAAGTTATTCAGACATCTAAACAGCTCCAAATAGCTCGGAATAACTACCCATCTCATTGAATGGTACAGTAACAAAGACAGGAAAATCATACCTTGGAAACATCTGAATTTGCCCCGCGTGCAAGAACAGGACCTGGAACTCAAGACTAATTGCTAAAATCCAAAAAGAGAATATAAGTCGGACCAGGAGCAGATGTGCTGCCTGCCTGGCAGAGCTGCCCAGAGCTGCTGAAACAAAACCTCCCAGGTAAAGAGGCAGAAAGGAGAAAGACCAGCACACACATCACTTACTTTTATGCCACCTCTTGCTGTCTCCTTGTCAGCAAGAAGGAACATGTGACAAGCTGACAGCTTCATCTGCATGCTTGAAAGACTATCTCAGCTGAAGTCTGTGTGACTTCTTGGCAGAGCCTTTCATGCTGTAACTTGTATTTTTCTATTTTTCTTATTTTTTTCTTTTTTACTATGGAGAGGCTATTAACTGCTCAAGTCAGCTAAACTGTCAACTACAGAAATACATCTGCTGACTAGTATATTAAAACACATTTATCCATTCACCGCACATATCACTGGAAAACAACTCAACTCCCCAGGGTCAGAATCTTCTTTTTTTCTCCAGTCTTCAAACATTTTAGGTAACTTCTTCTGTAAATATCCCCAAACCATCTTCCTCCCTAAGTCACAACTACAAACAGCTACAAGTAGCTTTTCAAAATTTCACCTAAAACCAGACAGACTGTAGTATAGAATACATTTGTCTTGTAAACGCAAACTGTTTAAAATTACCTCTTACTTTATAGGTGACACTGCACTTTAATAATCAAAATATCACTGGTTTTGATTTTAAAAGAAATTACTTTCACCACTGGAAAGTAACTGCATATAATTTTCATTTACTTGACAGAGACTTTGAATTTGTTTTTCCAGTTAGTTGAGACAACTAAGATCTTGGAGGCTTGTGACAGACAGACGTGGGCGTCAAAGACCTGGATTTCTGAGCCGGCATTGCTGTATCCGAGCAAGTCACTTTGGGTTAGATCCAGTCAAGGACTTACATCCTCCAGACAGACAGGGCATGATCTAAATTTCACATATGTGCCTCCTGAATTCAGCGTCCAAACAGGCACATACACACAGCCTGCAACATATGAACACAGAAAGGCGTCTAAGGATAAATCCAACTAAGGAAGAACTAGAGATGCTTTAACTCTCATCATCACCACGCCAGTAATGGCCAGCACTGGGTCCAATGCTGCAGGCCCTTCTCATGAGGGGCAAGAGAACCTAACAGGGATATCAACAACTTTGTTTCTACAGATGACTTGCTTTTGCAAGTTAAAAGTATTTTTCATTTAGATACAAATTTCTTTTAGATACAAATTTCTTTACAAGTGAGGTGAGCACAGGCTAAATCTCCAGCTTCCTAATAGTGTACTAGGAACACTAAGCAAAAGGTGGTCACAGCCAAAGCTGTGATTTGTTTGGTCATATGGTCGAAACACACTCTGAGCACCGAACCAGGACCTCTTCAAAGGGCATGGCTGCCTCTCTCCCTGCTCACAGCACTGCGCTGTGGATAAAACCAAGGTAACACTCGACTGTGCAGTTAACTGGGGAATTTCAGGGAGGTAACTTTCCAAGATAAAGAGCTTGTTGAGAATGATTATGCCTGGGACCATAATTAAAACAGACACCCTAGTTCAAAGGTTTCTTTGGTTAGTAAATCTAACTGAAATTACTACCTTTCACTCTGTTGCCCTTTATGGTTCCCTCACTTGTAAACGGGGGTTAAGAATGCACAGTTCTCTGTGTGTAGATGAGACAGGCTATATAAAAGCTCAGCTGTACAAAGGTAATCTTGTTTCTCACAAATACGCCAGGTTAAATATGACTTCAAAGAAAGCAGCTCAATTTAACTCCAACACAGCACCTATTTTTGTCCCTGGATCTAAATATGCAGCAGACAGCTTGCCTCTACCACTTCACATTCCTCCCAAAAATTCACATAGCTTGGATCATGTCCCATTTTCTTTAAATGTATAAATCCCCATATAATCTGCAGAACTTGACTATCACAGACACTGCTTCTATATCAAAGCTTTAAAATATGTAGTAAAGCCATAGCAATGATGCACTTGTGTAAAAACTGAACTGTAACCAATGCTGACTGCAAAGCAAGTTCATGAACTTCAACTGTGATATACTCAGTGCACCGTTTTATTCAGACTCCCAGTTAAATGGGTCAGGGACTTCAACAGATGGAGTACTGTTGCCACCCAGCTGAAAAAACTTCTGCTTAACAGCTCAATCTAGGTGCTTTGGCTAGTACTAGCCTTTGTCAATCCAGCCAACTTCCTTATTATTCTCATGCCTTGCCCTAAAATACATATTGATATTTCTATATCTCTTATCAGTACATACAGAAAAGCCCAAGACAAGCCCAGGGACAGTGAACACAGGTACCAACATATTTCTTCCATAAGCACGATTTAAAGTGACAAGTGGCAAAACAAAAAAAAAAAAAAAAAATCACCAGCGAAACTTAGTTGTTTGCTTCAAAGCTGTCTTACTTGATGAGTAAGTACTTGAAAGGTCCATTAGATTTTTCTAAAGACTATTTTGCATATTCTCTCTCATGAATAAGTAGTCATGCCCAGGCACACAGGTAGGTTTCAAGGACAGGTGCTGTCCAGAGTTAGCCAGAAACAAGGATGTCAAGAGGATGAAGGTAGTCCTAACACAGGGCTGCTGGCCTGTGACAGAGAAGTACGTTGTGTGGGTACTTCAAAGAAGTCTTACTGAAAGTGAACAGATGTATTTATGTTAGGTCTATTTCCCCCCACACACAAATGTTGGGAAGCACGTCATGCATGGTAATTGGAGGCTGGTCAGGCTGGAAAGCCCACCCTTCCAAGCAGCCTCAGGGCTCAGCTGTGCAGACACTTACAGCACCACAACGATGGGGTATGGAAGTGCAACATCAAAGGAAAGCCATTGCACAGATTTATTTTCAAGGGTCTAAATCAGATGTGTTTAAGAAGGATCCAAATTAAAAGGAACTTCTAAATGTCAAAGTACTGTTAACAGGGTCAAGTAAATGCAAACACGTTGATCATTCCCTTCTTTTCTTGGAGCTTTTAAAAAACAAATATATTTAATACCAATCTTTAATTCCCCAGATGATCTGCATGATTTAGCTATACAGAAAACCTTTCTAATGGCACCAAAATGCAACAGCCATGACAAATTATATTTGTTAACAAGCTGTCACTAGGGAGTGCTCAAAATAATTATCACTGTTTGTCTCAAGTTAATTTAAATTTCTGCAAGTGCCTTATACTGCTGCATTTAGTGGTGACAAGATGTCTTAAGTACAAAAGTGTATTTGCCTCCTTTTGTATCTTTGATGCTTGTATTAAAATAACACTCCCTGCTTTTTCTCTAGAATTTTTTATGGATATCTGTTGTTTCTTAGACAACACAGCTTATGTAAAAATATGAAGGGATTTTTCATCATTTTTTCTCCTAGGACATTTTAAATGTAAACCTATCTCAAGTACTGCCAACAAGCACATAACATCCTAAATCTAAGAGAGTAAGGAGGAAGAAAAGCAAAGAGGAAATCAAATGAAAGTTGATTCCTTGTGATGGAAGTCGCTTTACCTAGCACTTCAATAACAATGCTACAGACAGTAAATAGTTTCAATTTATTCTTTCTACTAAAGGCATGGATCTGAAATGGGTTCAATAATCCTTCAGGTATAGCTTCCTAAAAAAAACACATTAATCTAGTTTAGGAAAAAAAACCAGTATTATTTTGAAACAAATTTTATCTTCTTTAAACCCTTTCACTGGAATTGCTTTCACTGCTCATGTGTATCATGCAATCAATCTACATATAACGAGTCTTTATGTTTTTACACTCAGCACTGCACTACAGAAACTAAACCTAAAAATAGGCAACCTAGATACTTCCAAGTAGCTCAATTTTGCAGCACAAGACCACCTTTCAAACACATGCAGTGTAGCCTCTTGGTCAAATTCTGTTTTGTTTCGTTTGAGTTATTTGCTTTTTGAAATTCCTTATTAGAAAGGGCAGTTGCAGTATGGAACTTGGCCAAAACCATCAACAGATGTACGGTGAATTAATTCAGTAACAGCAAAAAAAAGCAGGATACATGAGCAGAAGCTCTGATAGTAAGTTGACAATTGAAACTAAAATAATGAAAAATAAGGTGATTTCTATTTTTTGATTTTATAGCTCCAAGGCCTTTCAGGAACATATGGTCTACTCCTTTAACAGCCTTTTACTTCATTAAGGTTTCCAGTTGGTAGGGAGTTCAAATCTTGACATCTCTCTGAACCTGAACCAGAGCTATTGTCAATATGAAGTGGTTTCCCCCTATTTTGCAGCTCTTTAATGAAACATAAGATTATTTTAAGTCCATAATCTTCTCAGCAGGATTACTGACTAGTAGGTCTGACCCTAATATTGCTCATCTGAACAGTGATCTGGCAGATGCACTGAGAAAACAAAGGCTAAACACATACCTGTCTGGAGGGTCTTGTAGCAAGACATAATAGAGGCTTTATGACTAACTACTTAAATCCTGTTTTATTTGACAATGCTAACCAGATGTCTTCTGGAAAACAAATCAAGTGTTTCAATCACTGCTGCTTAAATACATTCCTTGAATTTGACCAATGAAGCTAAACAGAAGCTAGAGTCAGCCAAATCCAGCTCTTCTGAAGATGAGATAATAAATGAATCATCACAGACATTGGAACAACGAGCCCTATATTATGCACATAGCTTGAATCAACACAATTACCCTGGGGGGAGGGCACAAAGTACAAGCAATTGTGCAGGAAGTTTCAGCAGTTATAGATTGAAAAGGGGTATGAAAGTCAGTATGTAGACTCTTCCCACTATTTACAGCAAGATCTTCCTCAGTACATATCCAACACCTTGTTATCTGCTGGACAGGACAACCAGTCTGGGCAGTGACCAGCAGTGTGTGACAAGACACTGCCCCTCATCTGCAACTTCAACAGTCCAGAGAGTGTCCACAACACTCTTCAGGAGTTGGATATCTCCTAACAGCCTGGTATAATTTCAGTCGGGCTGTGTTTGACCTTTAACACTAATACAGTTATTTGATTCTTGCCCTTTATGCCTGTCATCTTCCAACTCACGAAAAAATGACAACACACAACGGTGGAGACTGCATTCCTCCACTTACGTGTTTTTTTTTTTTAAATCAAAAGTGCTCTACATTGCTGATTGCAGGAACTGGAAGACAAGTGCCCCATGGAAATTACACTGCACATGCCCTGCTCTGGTTCCCATCACTGCAACTGACACATACCCACTTTGAAGGAAAATCTAGAACAGTTCAAAGAAAAGTAGAAACTAAGAGTTCAAGTACATGGTAAGAACCCTTTTTTCTCTTCTTTCACTTCGTCACAGCTTGCAAGATTATCCGAGGCCAATGCATTCCATATTAAACTTTAGGCTTTCCTCTTAGGACATTGGACCTCCACCTGTAACACAGTTAAGGCTGCAAACCTGCTCAGAAGGTAAACAGGCACACTTACCATACACACCAAGCAGTTAAGCAAAGCAACACTTAAAATAGTGCTGTGTCTCCTCCTCATCTTCATACTTCATGCCTTACTGCTTGTCAATTTTAGAGTATAACACACTTCATAAAAATGAGGATTAGCCTCAATTTACTTTTACTGCCAAATATCCGTGTCCCTGCTATGTACTACAGCTGTTCCATCTGTGCGCCCAGCTGAAGACCACTGTACTTCAGGGACTTCCTCAGATACTGGTTCTTCAAATAGGACCATGCAACGAGCCAGATCTGTCAGGGATGGGAGCTGTTTTACAGTGCTACCCTCTTGACTCTGGCTGAACACCCACCGAACCACTTAGCCTCCTGGACCAAGAACACTGTAGGAAACACTGCAGTATGTGACACTGGGCCCTTCAGCATAGACGACAGCCTGCCTTAAGAAACAATGCCACTACGAACAAAATCAAACTCACAGCTCTGCTACTGCCCAGACCAGACTCTCAGTGCTAGTCCAGACACTCAGCAAACATTAGCAACATGAGACTATCCAAGTCCAGTAGTCCTTCAGCCTTGGAGCAGAGCACACAGCAAGGGAACAGGATTGATTTGAGGATCCTGGTCCCATGCAGAGCCTCAGCCCTCCCTTCCCATCTGTCATCTTCATCTCCTGTTTTCATGACTTTCTAGGACACAACAGTGACACAAAGCACAGAGTCACATTAAGACTCTTCAGTGGTTAATACTGTTTTGTTTTTATCTGAACATCTGTATTTTGGGAAATACCATTCATGAAGTGACCGTAAAAACATTAGGAAGAGGCCATACAGGACAGGCTTTCAGGAAAGGCCAGCCAGAGCAGCTTGGCCCTGGGGGTAAGAAAACATACATCTTGCATGGCACGAACATGCATCCTGCACAGCACGTGTCAATCCATCTGCCAGCAGGCAGTCCTTCCTTTAGGGAACGTCCTGGCTCCTTCCCCAGAGAAAACGAGGGTCTGCTTTATCCAATGCAAACAAAACACTACGAGGAAATACTGTATCTATCACCACAACCCAAGAACTGCATCATTTTCTAAACATTTCTATCAAATTGCAATGGTACCATGATTGTGAAGTGCAGCTGAAGTTACTCTTCTTCCCTAGCCATCATACTAAGCCACTGACACCTCTCATTTAAAATGAAGTAACACAGCCTGGATTATTACATCAAGCCACTGGTTTTAGTCAATAACAACTTTAAATTTTAATATAGGTTACATAAAGCAACTTCAGTTCTCAAGAACAGACGGACTATACATCACAAACTTTCCAGGTGCTTCATTTTCCAATTCAGATTACTGGACAATCCTGCTTTTTAAAACTTCAGAGGGCAGCAGAGCACCTGCATGCCTAAAAGACAAATAGCTTTACCTCAGTTATGAACACATTTGAATGCAAGATCTCACTACTTACACTTGAAAGAAACTTCATAAAGAAAAAACACAGTATTTCCCCTTAATTTCAAAAGTATTTCCCCTTAATTTCTAAAAGCCTAGTTCATAGGTAAAAATCTAAAATATCTCCCTATGCAAGATCTACTATCACATATTGCATCCATTTCCATAGTGCTGATAAGCACAAGACATACCAATATATAATACACAAAGTAAAATAAGCAAGTGCATAAAATTTATTGAAGATTTTTTCCTCCTCCAAACACAACACTGCTTCCTGAAATAGTATGCAGAGATCAGCATACGGTGTACTTATTTCTCTCAAGACATGTTAGATACTATTTATTTTAATATCTCAAACCTTTTATTCTTAAACAAATTTAAGTAGCAATACTAGCTTCTGTTTCTTAAGTGGTACTTAAAAGGTTATTCTAAATAACAGACAGCTTCTTATTTATTTCACTAGATTTTTTTTTTTATTAGACCCACACTGTAAAGAATTTACTGTTAAAATCATACCAGAACAAATAGTTTGCCCTTGCACTGTCTTAAAAGCTAGCCAGGATTCCATCTGGTTACTATTAGATGGGTGAAAATACCTTGATAGAAATACTTTGCTTGAATTATTTTGAAAGATTTTATACATTTGATACTCTGACCCATGGTTTAAATGTGCTCTACACGTGAATTACTATTTGTTACCTACGTTTTATACTTCCTTTTCCATTCCCAGGGGAGCCACGTGTGTAGAAACAAATTAATAGTCTTCAATCAAGCTGCTATAGCTGCTATTTACCAATAACATCAGCTCTCATAATGTGAACAAGAAGAGGACTGGGAAACTTTCAAACACGTATTTTGATGGTCTGAACAATAGCTGCTAACTTAGTCCTCAAAACCTCATTATCAGGTTCAAGGGGACCACCAGAGGTTCTTTCTTCCTTCCCAACCTCCTCTAAAGATAGGACTAAATATACACAAATGATTTTTGAGTAGTGCTTGTCTGACCTATTCTTAAAAACCTTATATTATTTCATAGCCTCAAAAAGTTACAGGGGGCATTTAAATATCTTTGCTCTCATATTTCTCCACTGCTGTTCATGTCTACTGCTTCATTTCTGAATAAAGCAAAAGCATAAAGCAAAAATTTTATTCTATTTCCTTCCAGTTTCCCTTTGTTGTCACCATTTTTTTGGAGACAAAAGTGATTCATCTCACTTTCTGTACAGAACATAGTGCATTTTGTCATCCAGTGTTATTCTTTCCCCACCACCTATACAACATGCTGGGTCACATACTAGTACCATACTAGTAGTATGAGTCCTACTGCTCCATGGTTTACCTCAACCAAAGAATCTGAAACACCAAAAGCATGGCAAACTGCAAGTTTTATCATGAGGCCAAGACATGCAGAACTGAAGTCCCCGTGCTAGCCCAGTGGTGCTTCTCATAAGACTACCTCAAGCTCTTCTGTGTTACAGTCACATAATTCCTGGCTACATATTAAGAAGCTTTAGAAAACTTTTTTTTCTTGTTTACAGAAACAAGCGGAAAAGCAGTTCAGCAGTTGTCAAAATTATGTCACAGTTCCGCTAGTGCTTTTACACTGAATGAAACTCCGCTCTGCATATAGAACTTTTAACTCAGATCTCCAAGTATAATCAGAAGCACCAGTGCCTTCCTGATTTCACACTGCTGGCTGAAGCAGCAGCACAGTAAAAGTGATAAAACTTCAGCCAGTGCCTCTCTTACTACCACCCATGCTGTAGTTTCTCAGGCCAGCTCCAACCAACACCAAGCAGTCATTTTAAAGCTGTGCTTAAGGGAAAAAAAACATGGCTCAAAGAGCTTGAGGTTAAACAAATAAGTAAGTAAATAAATAAATAACAAAGTTACATTCACCAAGTCAGCAGTATAATACTGTCAGGTGACAGTATTATCACAGTTTCATCATGTACACAAGCCAGTTCATTTAACACAAATGGCTAACTAGCACATTGTAGTAATAATGAATAGCTTCTTTTATAATGAGCTGCACCTCCAGAGAAAAATCCCACCAGAACAAAACAACTTCAGGTGTGTAAGAAGGGGAAGCAGCATATATTACTTGGTTTCACACACATATATTAGATAAAAATTTGTTTAAATAGAACATGAAACTGCAGCAGACACATTTCTGATAAAACTCAAAAAAATCAGTGCATTTCAGTCTGCCTGTGCAGGTTGATTTTTTTGGGGTTTTTTTATAACACTTCAAAACAGAGAACAGGAAAAAATATTAAAATGAGTGGTTAATGCTCACAAAAAGCTAACAACAATCAGTATTCTTTTTAATCTAAAGCAGGCAAATATTTTTATTTTGTAAAGGACTGGTAAATGTCACAATAAGTATTTCAAGGCTAAGGAACTGCACAAATGTATTAACCCAGTAACAAGTATAGAGGCCACACAGGCTATCTGCTGAGCCATGCAGGAGACAGTAACGTTGGCTGTCAAGATGTCTCTATTAAATGACAACAGAAAGCACCTAGTAAGAGACAGTGGAAATCAATTAACTGGGGAGATGGCAAGAGAACTAAAATATGGTCAAACACCTCTCTATTCAGACAAACAAAATCAAGCTTTCTTCAAGTCCAAAAAGCAGAAATATCACGTTAATCAAATAAAAATACAATATTCTTTGAAATCAGGTTAACTTTGCAAGGTATTGAGTACCTGCAGTTCTTGCTGAAACAAAAAGAGACTCCAACAAGTTGCCTCTTTGCAGGGTAACCCCCTGTGCTGAAGTGTGTAAAGAAAGTACACTGTAAAGCCAGTGTAAAAAAAAAAAAAAATCTAGTTTAACCGTTTCCAGAACATGAACATTATACTGTTATTTCAAACTTTATGTCTGGCCCAGGGACAGACACTCTGCAGGCCTCCTTGCTGGCTGCATGTCTTTGTTCTCATGGCTGCACTGACGCAAGACAATGCCTCCCACAACAGACTGCACAGGTACAGCCCCAGTGAAGGTACTATGGGTAAAAACTGGGCCTTAAAAATATGCTGAACACTTCTACAAGAAAGCACTTTTATTACTGGAAGAGTACTTGTGAGTGCCCTGTTCCCCATTTCTTTTTCTGCCCTCAGCACCTTTTCCAGCTTCTCACAAGCAGCCACAACCCTGGAAATGACACTGTATAACAACAGAAGAAATTACTAAATGAAACACTTCTGTTTTTTCTACTCCACAAATGGACTAATTCAGGACTCACTGAAGTTGAAGGCACCCTTTTGGAAACACTCCAAAGACTAAACAGAAATGGCCAAGAGACCCTTTTCTCTTTTAGAGTCTCTGTCAGATAACACTTTTACTCTGTTCTTCATAGCAAAGTAATTTTCCTCTGCCCCTTCCTTTGAGTGGGAAAATCCCACTAATGTTCTACATGTGGTACAGAAAAACAAGAAAACTTCTTCCAAAGCCTGGAATTTGGATATGTTTGCAAAGACTGGCAAGAAGTACTGCCGTTTTAGGACACGTCTGTGTCAGCAGCAGTGTCTTACCTCTTAACACTGACTTGAGGTTAAGCTTGGCTTGTCTGTGCAGGTCCTCCACACAAGGTGGTCTTGAGGAGGGTAGGAAGACATTTTCCTGCTGGTGCCAAGGAGCAGTGTAGTGCACAGTCCATCTACTCTCTTCATCTAGGTTGGAAACAGCTGCAGAGAGACACAATAACAAGAAAATTAGATGTTATTGCAGATAGCTCTATCACGAAATCCCACGTGTAAGTCTGCCACGTCATCTAAAAATGAAAGAAGCATTGTTTGCCACTGTAGACCCATCAAAATACTCCTTACAACCTCACTTCCATGAGAGTTAAAAAACTCTTCCTTTCATTTCTACTCTAAAATTATGTTCTGTAGGAAACACCTTTTGCTCTTCCCATTTTTATACTTGCTGTTTTACTTACTCTAAGCTTGAAATTCTATTTCCCCACCCCTCCAGTTCCCACTCTTCACAAAGGAATCAGTTTGTCATTCTCTGATCATGGCAGGTGTTGTGCAGGGCAGAATAGCTTGCCTCAGAGGTGCCCTGGGGAATATGACAGCCTTCATGAGAGATGACAATAGGTTCATTTGTATTGCGAAACAACTTTGTCTGATCTTCTGCTTCCTCACACCAAAACCAAGATTCTAATGAAGCAAATAAATTAGCTACTTTCCTTTGTCGTGAGTGGAAAGCAGATATAAACAAAAGCAGTTCCATGGAAAAATACTGCTCAGAGCCCAACAGCACTGAAGAGGGTTACCTCTGGCCACGTCTCTGCAGTCAATACAAATGTGAAAATAAAACACAGACCTTGTTCAGGTTCACGCAGTCCAGCAATGAAACAGCCAAAGCACATATTGCCAAGATTTGTTTATCATTTATGCTTCCCAAGAGACAGCCACTGCCTTTTGTTTCAAGTTTATCATCAATAAAAACTTCTACAGTTGAATAGCCTTATCCCTCTACCCTGCTGTAAACAGAAGAAGGGCAGTTGGGGGTCATACTTTATGATCCCTCAGGCACCCTTTGGCCTTCAGCCAGCATGTTGCACATCCTTGCTTTTTAGCTCTCCAAAGGAGAAAAAGCCACTACAGATGTGCTGCCTTCCAAGCACCTGCCCTGCTGCCACAGCTCCATTGCCCCCAGCCTCGCTGTCAGCTCTGCATCTTCTCTTTGCCGCCTTTGCTGCTGCACTGCCCCTGGCATCACTTGGTGGTTTGTCTGATGCCTTTGTGGTAGCAGAGGAGATATGTAAAACTGAGAAGCAAAAAGGATGCAACAGCTTCCTGACATCTGAAAAATTACCCTTTCCTTAACACTACTGTGCATCTGCTGGGATCATTTCAGATGGAAACAACTGGTATTCCTAAGCTATACCTCTCACTTCAAAACATAGCTACAGCCTAAAGCTCAATGCCTGTTCTTTCCTAAAAGGACTTGGGACAGAGGGGGAGGTTCTTATCTGCCTCTTCTCACGTGTTTTAGATTAGTTTCAGACCCTGAAAAGATTTTTAAAGACTTTCAGTGGGTGTCCTCATGTCTGTGTCTCGGTCCTGCATCCCACTCCCTCTCCCAAGACATACTGGTTGCAACAAGGCAGATACCCATTCTGCCTGTGCCCACTTTTCCCGTTCTTGCTAACCAGCAGTCAAACCCAAATCACAAAAGACACAGAAGTCATCATCTACCTGGTTACAGCATCAATCACCCCCATCTAACAGAAAATGTGACATCTAAAGTCAATGAAAGGCACCCACACCACTCCCTGGCTGAACCGGGGATGGGAGTAAGGCTGGAGGAGGAAGAGGAGGGAAACACCTGCTACCAAGCCCAGTGTAGTGCTGCCACACCAAAATTAAGGTTTACTGCTCGTCAGAGCAATAATGGCCATCAAAACTAGTCAAGAGAAGTGGTCTGCACATTTGCCAACTACTCTCTCTAGTGTGATTTCTGTCCTTCATGACTTAAAGGAAGATCAATGTGATTTTAAAAGCCACTCTGAAACCAGAGCATCTTTAAAAACTAACCTTGGCTCAGAACAAACTTTATGTGGATACCTCAGCTATACAAGCTGCATAAGCAGACACAGACGTCTGACACACCACCAGGACACTATGACACACCGGCACGCCCTTGTCACCGAGTTGCCCATTTCATACCGAGAACTTTGGCTCCTTCAAAACAATCGTGACAAAGCATTTCCAAAGCCACAGTGTCCCAAAGCAGAGACCCTCACACGGCTGACTCCACACACTCCACAATGACAAACGATTAAAAGAGTGAGATAAGCTTAGAAAGAGGCTGCAGGAAGCAGAAGTGAAGCCAAAGCGACCTGCACTTTCCTTCAGAACTGGGCTGCCTCCTGAAAGGACAATGAGCACACAGAGCTATACTTACTCTTTCTCTTGAAAAGTTTCATGAGAGATTTAAGCTTTGTGTTGATGAAAACCACCATTTTCAAGGTGCTGAACTGCGATTCTGGAGTAGAAATCCCATAGAAAGGAGGAGACGCAGAAAGATGACTGCCAGACTTAACCTGTTCAAACTCTGCACACCAAATTTCTCTTCTCCACGTTTCTACCCTTCGCCTTTTTTTTTTTTCCTGAAATCACTTTAAATATGTCTAGATCTTCCTGATAGACGAAATCATTTACAATTCTTTAGCCTGAATTTCTCCCCCTCGCATGTAACCCTGTGGGTTGAAAACAGCCACTTCCAACAATCAAAACAGGAGAAAAAAGCGCCCCAGCTGTTATTATCCTTCGGGCCGGACGGAAAAAGCTTTCTTGCAGTCCACAGCAGTTACTCCACTCTTGTTCTCCTCCTTTCCTCCGATCTCCAAGTTTGGCTGCTCCAGACAGTCCCAAGTCGGCAGGTGCTGGCTCTCCTGCCCACGCCTCCAGCCGGCTGTGCCGGCGGGCCAGCAGGAGCTCCCGGCACCTTCCCTGCCCCCGCCCCCCGCCGCCGCGCCGCCGGGGGGCCGGGCAGCCCCGGCCTCTTTCCAGTTGCAAATGAATGTTGCATTTTCGTGCTAATCAGGATGCTCCGCTTTCCCACTGCTCCCATCCTTCCCCCATCTCCCCCACCACCTTTTTTTTTTTTTCCACCCTCTTGCTCCCACTTTATTAAGGATCCAGAGCTGCGCCTTAGCTGGCTGCAACACGCGGTCTCGGCTCTGCACTGCCTCCCTTTCCAGTCCCACTGCTCCCCTCGTAGTTACTGGCATTGCCCGAGACATCAGCACACTAATTTTTACATATTGAATTTTATTCAGTTAAACTCCTAATTTATACTTATTAGCGTCATCTCAGACCAGATACATGGAAAACAAAATCGAGTTATTTCTGGCTAATGGAGATTCTGTTATTCATCAAATGAAACTTGTGCACGGAGATGAAATAGCCCAGCTTTTTGAGATGTGCATTATATCCTCATGTCTTAAAAAATGTATCTGTACAGAGGTCCACAGCCATCCTTCCTAGCAATGAACTGCAATTTTGCAGAAGAGAAAATTCTAAGCACCAAATGAATGTGCTCAGCAGGGCATGCCCTTTGCACAATGTTCAGGCTCAAGAAGCAAGCCCTCCCTCACAAAGCAAGCTTAGGAAACCCCCTTGGGTTAACAGTGAAAAGGATTTTTTTTCCTCAGGAAAAAGAAAAATGCCAGCAGCAGGGGGCTCAGGCTGACCCCAAAGCTGCAGCAGGATCCAGTCTCTGGAGCACAGCATGTAAAAAGCAGATGCTCCACAGGAACTTCTAAATTTCACCAAACAGTTGAGACTCAGCACTATGAAGAACAGACTGTAAACTAAATCTGTTCATCATTGTCTGAACACTGTATCATCCACATTTTATCAGTATTTTCCAAATCCAGAGATTTTGCGATTGCAACATGGGCTTGACATCAAAACTACCATGAGCAGCAGGTCTTTCCAGCAGCTGCTGGTCCAAGAGGCATTTTGACTGGCTCAGCTCTGCCAAAGGGACCACGGTGCCAGGGCAATGGCAAGGAAGGCACCTCTGCTTTTTGTGTTGATTTCCATCAAGTACCTTACACGAAAAACGACTCTGGCATCGAACTCTGATAACAAGGTAACTGTTTAGTGCTGGTTTTGAATTAAATACACAGTAATACCCCTGACAGATATTTGCCATTATCTATACATCCACAAACCATAAAACGCTTGCTTGCTGGACACACACACTGGAAGTGAGTTTAGAGTGACTCCATTTCTAACTCCAGCTATACTGCCATCTGAAAGCACACCAAGGAGATGGTGACTCCTTTTCTAGAGTGGTGTCTATCTTTCTTAGGATGTAGGAAGTGCCTCTTCCTTAGCATGTAAGAAGCGGAGCACAGTGAAAGGAGACCATTTCAAGCTATAGAATGATGGAGTCTGGGCTGCTGGAAGTGAGATATTCTCTTCCAAAGGTCTTTATGGAACCTCAAAAGAGCCTTGCAAGCCCTCAGAAGGGCAACAGCCAGCAAGACTGTTACCTTTTCATGGTCAAGCCACTGTGAATCAACATGATCCTGGGTACTTTGGGCGGCTTGGAATCTTCTTCATTTCACCCCAGGCTACAATGTGTGCCAAGAGGAGTGTGCTTTTTGTTATTGGATCCTCAACCCACCCTGGAGCATTTCTCCCGCCTGAGAACAAGCACTTGACCACTGTCCTCCACCCCTGATCTCAGCATGGAGGCAGACATTCAAACCCAGCAACAAACAATACCTAAACTGATGTCTGCCTTTCATCTCCCTCCCCACCCCGACCTTGGTTCCACCTACCCTCAGGTCATGCTGTTAACGAGGTCAGACATCAAAAATGGCTATCATAAGGGACTACTCCAAAGGAAGTACTACTCTGGCTACTCCTATCTGCACCTCTGAGAGTCTGCACTAGTCCAACAACAAACAAAACGTTTTCCCCACCTGAGACAAACCCACTGACTTCCATAAAATTCATCACATTGTCTCAACCCAGCTTTCTGTAAACACTTTTCCTGTCCCAAGAAACTCTCATCTAATAGCAATTCTTGGAGAACTTAAAGCATGAAATGCCTGTGCTCCTCTGCACTTAGCCTCCTGACATGGAGAAGGAAAAGATGGGGCAGTTTGAGAAAATTTATACTGTAGCCACTATGCAAACAGATAAAGGACCGCATTTTTCAACAGTGCAAATCCAGCAGACAAGCTCACAAAAATCCCCACCAAACAACAATAACAAAAAAAAACCACCTCAAATTAGCCTGACAGAATAAAATTTGAAAGCTTGTTAAAGCTAGATAAACCCAGCATGAAGAGTAAGTGTGCACACTGTGATATCAGTTCTTTACATGCAAATGACTCAGAGACAAGTAGCAGACTGGGGAGACCTTGTTCTGTGACACACTTGCTACTCCACCTTCGACAAGTTAATATTAACCCACTGCCTGACTTACCACATCCTTAGAAGCAGGGATCACACACGCTGCCACCCAAGGATCACAGAAATAGAGGAATCAGGAATATCACAAGGAATACAGAAAACATGGAGAAGATGTTCAGTAAATGCTAATTTTCACTTCATACTGGATGGGATTGGCCACAAAATTTGGCTCAAAAAAATTTTCTTCCTAAAAAGTCAGGGACTGGAGCAAGAAACTGAAAGAAGCTGCAGTGTCAAACAGCATCCTCAAAATCACAACTGTGTAATGAACTCATTAGCAAATAGCTTTTTTTTTAGTTCAACTATAATAGTTTTTAATCCCCGAGTGGTTAAACTGATTCTAATTTTCTAGTAGAGGCCATATATATGTAGAAGAGAAGTAAAAATGAGTGGCTGCTTGCATATGGAATGCCTGAAACTATGTAGCCATTCCTTCACTCCCCTCCCTGCTCTATCCCCTCTTTAGAGGGGCTTTCCAGATGACCTGCTCCACGACAGCCATCTGGGACAGCCACCCCTCCACATTCACAGCAGCATAAAACACCGGCGCCTGTGAAACAATCTGGAAATATTCGGCTTCCACAGAAATATTTCCAGCCAGCCCCTGGGGATGAGGGGCTCTTGTGTCTAGCCCCCATTCACAACCCACTGCCCTGAACCTTAGCGCCAATGCACAGAATCCACTGAAAAAGCTGAAGCTTTATAAAAAGGCAAATGTTGAAAAGTGACGTTCTTGGGTCGTTTGTAACCACAGCCACAGCAGCTGCCCAGCAGCAGCCCCAGGGGCACCTGTCCACAGGGACACTGGAATCAGTGAGAATCAGCACTCTCTTCCTAATCACTGGCCCAGGCATATATAAAGCACAAATATAAGAAGTGTTTCAGTACAAAAAAAAACCAAGTAAAACACAGGAATAGCTACAGCAATGCTTTCCAGCTCCCTCCCACAAATGAAAACAAATTTTACCATTTTTTTCATGAACGAGAGGTAAGCCAAACACATTATATATCTTACTTTACTTATATATATGTATAAAAGTTCATTAAGTATACATATGTAAGTTCTTATATATGTACAGGTTCATTAAGGGAACGATGCATCAAACTACTAAAATGTACCATCATCTCAAAAACTAAACTTCAAGTTGCAGGCCTTAGCAATTTTATCTCGACAATGGAAAAATCCTCATAAACAACTGTTTAGCATTTATGAAATTTTAAGAGGAAAGAAAAAGTAAAACTGTCCAACTGAGCTGGGAACTAACTGCATTGTGACAGCTCTTCCAGTGAGTCTCTGTTCAGTGCACAAAAGGGAAAGTGGAAATGCTGGCAAGCAGATGCACTCAAAACAATTAAATCGATGCCTTTGCTTTTACAGACACATCACTCGGTTGCTCTAAATAAGCTTCCACTGTGCCATCCCACAGCAGCTTGCAGGGAAGAAGCTGTTGAAGGGCAGTTGTTTTCAGCACGTCTGCAGGAATGTGTCTGTGTAAGACATGCTCGGGATTGCTCCCTGCTACCCCCACCCACCCACTCTGAGCAGCTGCGGTGTCCAGAGGGGTGCAGCTATGGAAGGGTGCACCCCCTCCCAGGCTGCACAGAGCACCCAGGCATCTGCAGGGCAAGCCTCAAACTGAGGAGGGCTATCAAGCTCCTTCCTGCAGGTCACAAGGCTCCTGTCTGCCTCAGACCAAAACCACCCAGCTTTAAAAGCTGCACTTTTACTTCTAGGTTAGACTTCCATCATGAAGAAACAACAGAAAGGCCAAATGCCTCAAGTATTTTCAAAACTCACACCCAAGCTTTGTGCCTGTTCTGGCCACCCTCACCCATACTGGTTACCATTTGCTGGTGCCTAAATGGACTCCTTGCAGAGCACAGGAGTCAATAATTTATGGTCAGAATGGGTTTCTCCCTCCCTGAGATCCCAAGCCGGCTGGCCCTCTCCCGGCATCTTTCGGGAGAACAAAAGTGCTCCCTCCACAAAGGCCGTCCCAGGCGGCACCGCATTCAGCTGCCCTCCAGTCTCCAGCTCCCCTCGCTCACAATGGCCTCTTTCAAGGCAACCTCAGCCTTGGTGAAGCGCAATACTGCCCCAGCTACTGAGAAATTACAATTCATTAAACCTGGGATCAGGAGGAAGAGGAGGAGGAGAATGCACAAGGGAGGGGGAACAAAGAAGAAAAAGTATTTTATCCTAAAGCCACCACAACAACACACCAAGAAGGACCCAGTGCAGGGGTAGGGGACTCAGGGCTGAGCCTGGGCCTGTGCAGGCTATTATGGGGCAGGTATTACTTAAAAAGAGGGTACCCAGCTGTGCCCTCCTTTATGATCCAAGATTACAAAGGATTATGCCTGCAGGCTCTGGGAAAGGGGCTGCCCGGCGGGGGCAGAGGTAGAGACGGAGCAAGATGAGAAGGAGAAGCAACACAACCTAAGCCAGAAAGGACAGAAAAGCAGCAGACTGATTGATCTGATGATCCTATTTAGGTCACAGCACAATAAAGCTAATTCATTCCTTTAACAATTCAAAACATCCTTCCACAGGATCCTCTATCATGCAAACACATCGGCAGAGAGAAAAGGCAGCATTTGGGCAGGGCTGCCGGCAGACAAAGCAGCAGTTTCTTTTGGTTAGAGCATCTCCCCACACAGTAATGGCAGTCAAGAGAACAGAAAACGTTTTGTGAATGTACAATTTTGTTTCATTTTAAATTGCAGGGCACAATTCTTTTTCCTTTGGCCATTTCTGAACACCAGTTAAGGCAACTTCAGCTCCCAGAGAACTTTTCTCATTCCCTAGGGAATAATACCCTTATAGGACATCACCAGGAAATATTCTCAATTTAAATTCTGAATCCACCTGTATGCTCCTGTGCAGTGGCTTATCCTAAAGGTCTTATCAAAACTGGCTGGCGCACATAAATGAGTCTACAAAATCTTGACTCTTATTTGCCCTAATAACGCACAACAGAGAAAATCCTTCTCTTCTGAACTAGTGATGGAAAAAATACCAGGCAGACGAGTTTGTAAGTCTTCTCATTAGAGTCATCCTGTAGGGCAAGGAGCAAAACCAACAAAACCAGACTGCAAAAATTCCATTTCTGAACTTCTGTCCCAAACAATCTCCCTGTAATTCCATCTTTGGCAGCTGTGCTCTTGGGCATCCACATTAATATCCAACAGACATCTTCAACTAATCTCAGTCTGCATTCTCCTTATGAGTGTCCTGAAGGGGACATGCTCCCTACTCATTTCACTTATTTAAAGGTCACAGAAAGAATTTTTGTTGCCTATCTTGGCCTCCCTGCCCAACACTGCTCTTTGGCATACTTTTATTTATATACAGATTATCCTGCTATAAGGGGTTACAAATTCTTTTTTTTTTGTCTTTCTACTGACTCTCAGTAAATTCTTGGTGGGTCTTATTTAAGCTTGGAGGCATACTCTCTTAAAATTAGTCAAGTACATTCTCTAGTTTCCTAAGAACTTTTACAACCAATAAATGACAAAAGTTAAGCTCCTTGAAACATACCAACCTGTACATTATCATACAACTGCTCATGCCAAAATCAAGCATCAAGCACCCATTTACTGTCTCTCAGAGCAACGTGAAAAGAAGTTTCGTTCATTAGAAACTTTCAAAACTTTTACCTGAAAAATGTTACCTGCACAACACAATACTAAAATGATGAGTAAAAGCAAAGGCTCACAAATAATAAATGGACATTTGCTAGTGCTCCTAAAGATCTAAGATTTTTGACAAAATCTAAAAACCTGTGTGTGTTCCAATGAAAGACACAATCTGCCCTAAAATGAAAGTCTCCAAACTAAAGAAAGGCATCAACTTCCTGTGACAGTGACCTAATAATTATGTTACTGCAGAATTCAGCAACTATAGGGAAATAACTGCACCAACATCTGTACCACAGAATTTCCAGAGAATATCTTTGGCTGGCCATGGGCATATGATCAAACGATCGAATACCAACAGATTTTGAAAACCATTTTTAAGATTATATTTGTGTGGTCAGCATCTTCTTATCAGAAGTCCTCAAAAAAACCAAATGAAAGCACTAATACTGTTAATCAGTTGAACTTTTAAAATTTATAATGTGAATACCAACATAATATTTTATTAGCACTGGTTTGATTAAAAGTTTTAGAATCTGTTATTAATCATACATAATCTAGAGGCCCAAACCTCACAACATGCCATGGTGGATCAGCACAAACTACTGAATAATACTTGTGTTTCTTTGGGTAGCTAGCAAAATGCATCTAACAGTTTAAGTGATGATAAAGTGATAAAGGTGCCTTGCCACCAGCATCTTCTGAAAGCACTACTGAGCACATTGTCTATTGTGCATTTTATTACTGTGGCAATGGTTTCTATAAATTAGTACGTGTGGGCAACAGGCAAACAACAGGAATCACAATCTTCTTCATCAGAATGTAATCCTCAAAATATTAAAAAAATACAGATTATCTCCCCTCCTACTTTCAGTCTTTAATTTCTGCCTCCATTTCCTGCCAGACAGAAAAGGAGTAGATCTCTTGCTTTTCCTTCAGGATGCCCACTGCAGATATCTACATTTTTTCTTGTTTCAGAAAAACTAGTTATTCCTTGCTGTGTTAATCCTTGTAAATAAAACCTTCATAAAACCAACCCAACAAAAAAACTGTAACACAGCTAAGGGTTTAACATACACTATTTAAAATGAAAGATACCATTCTTGATTACAAAAATGTCTCTTTTGGTATCTTTGGTTTCTCTACTAAGCACAAAATATAAACTGCAGAAAAGTTTGCATTTTGTTGGAAGAGCTGAAGTAGAAGTGTAAATATAAAATTTGAGACAGCTGAGGCTAGTTTTAGAATTATTTCTCTGAGTACTTTCATTATTTGTTTCTGAAAACCTTTGAAAGTGGGCAGCTATAGCACCATCACTGCCACTTCAGCTCTGAACAGACCACAGGCTGTGTAACCTGACAAAACGTCTTCAGAGTAACTTGCTCCCAGTGGTGAACTCTCACTTGAAGACAACTGAAATGCAAGCATGCATCCACAATTCAGATTAGCACCACTTAAACTAAAACCACCAATTTATTTTTGGAAGAGCTTCTGAATGTATCATCCCACTAACAGGAGGTACACTACAAATTAGATTTCCAACACTTAACTGGAGAGAATACACAATAAATACAGAGACAACTACGTGGACCCTAAAAATACATTTCTGTGCAGAAATACCATGGGTTTTGTGTGGGTTCCCACACACAAAATAAGCTGACCAAGTTTCATTCCTGAAACTTTCCAGCAGCTGTTAAGACAACAGTAAGAACAAGGCAAAGAAATATCAGTAGTTAACTACTACTAAGCAAACAACCCTGCCACCCCAAGACAACTGCTAAAACTACTGTGTATGCTAGCAGCTGCATTTTAATACTGTGCCAAACATTCCAAATTCAACCTTGGGGTACAGGTTGGTTCAGAAGCCTGTTAATTACCGACATACATGCTATTACATAATTGAAACAGGAGAGCATTTTTCATTATTAGTTAGTCAGAAAAGAGAAGCAGCATGGTATTAGAAGTCTGGAAGAATCAGGTGTGAAATTTTACCCCAGCTCCAAGGGCAGGGCTGACCCCTGGAGCAGAAGATTCCATTTAAATGTAAAGGAGGTAGGAGATCATGGCCAATGTGAATAAACCTTCAGAAAAACCATTCAATAAAATCACAGCAGTATTTTCCCAAAATTAGTACGCTGTGTGCATGAAAAGGCTCTTCCTTTTTTCCCATCCTGATGGATAATGACACAAGTAGTCTTGACTTTGGCACCCATTTAGGATGCTTTGAAGCAGCATTAAAAAATTTCAATCCCAATTCACCTGAGTTAGACACAAGCACCACCTAACAGGATCCCTGCTTTGCCATCATGCAAGGAATTGTCTAAGCTGATGCACACCAAAACTCAATTTACATCTTCATTTTTAAACCATAGCTGGTTTGAAGAACATACTTGAAACTACAGTCATTAAAAGTACCTGACACATCCACAGCATCTAACATTCTGTACAGAGAACACACCTGGCTCCAGGAATAAATAAATTAAAACACTGCATTCTTATAAGGCTTTGAAATCCTTTTTAAATCAGGGTAATTAGCATCCTTCTTCTCTTTGGATTAATTAAACCTTCAGGAACAGGTTAGCATCACACCCAAGAAAAAAACTGTGCTCACCTTCAGCTATTGGACATAAAGGAGAGTCTTTTCCTTTGATGTAATTAATTATTTACCCTAACACTGCCACCAGCATCTGCTTGGGGACCTGCTTGCTCCCCCCAAACAACAGTCCACTGTTCCTGGTCTAGCCATAGCACCGTGTTTGTGGCAAATGTCTGACAAGCAGGAGGGCCAGCCTGGTTAAAGACACTGAGAACAACTATGAGGGATCATTCAGTTAGGAGGTGTGCCTAACCTGCTTTGGAGATGCTACCAAGTTTAATTAGCCCTTCCTGGAACACAGCACAAAACCGCACAGAAATGGTTTTATGAACTTCTGTTGATGCCTTTGGGCAATGACAAATGTGCTCTGCAACCTTTGTGTGAGAAACCTCACTGTTGTTAAATTCCTTGTCAGACCACATAAAGGACAATGAACAAATGACAGCACTAAACCAAAGGAGGAAAAGTTGTCCCATAGTCATTGTAGCTCATATCAGAAATCAGTCAGACAGGGGATGAGACCTTTGGGATGAGCAGCACATGGCCACTGACCCCACACAGAGCAGCTAGCTGAGCATCGCCATGGAAAAGACATCACAGACAGATAACTTGTCTTTCAACCACAGCATTTACAAGTTTTTTGTATCTCCTCCAGCGACACCAGTTCATGCTCAGCTGCTGGGATCATCCCTCACTGGTAATCTAGTCAGTCCTTAGTACACTGAGATACAGTTTCCAAGCAAATGCCAGGAGCTGCAGCCTAACAGCCATAAGCAGTGCATTGGGGAATTTGGCCTTTAAATTAGTAATTGTTAGGCCCCAGCCTGCCTGCCCAAGTAGAGAAGACACGGGGAGGCTGATTAAACACCCTTATGCTGGGACTGCAGAGGTGGCACTGTGGGATTTCACAGTTATTCTCTTCCAATGACATCAAGTCAAAACTGCTAACTCACATGTCGGGCTCCGTTTCTGTAACTACTATAATGGCAGACACTGCTTGCAAACCAAAATTCAAGCTGTGCCTTTCCAATCATGCTTTATCTATATCATCCAGACTCCACACTACTGTATATTACAGCACCAATTGACACATAATTGCGATGAGCCACCTAAAGCATTGTTCTTATAAAAACACCCACAACAGATTCACCTAAAGCATTTTTCTTATAAAAACACCCACAACAGCCCTTCTGCCCCAATATCTGTTTAGGCATAAGAACATCACCATTATTGTTTGGTTCGCACTGCATGTTCTTAGAACAGATCAGATGCAATTTACCTCTCGCTTATTAGCGATTTCTTAACCGTGCAACTCCTTGTGTCTCCTTTTGTGGCTTCCAATATAGTTTGAAAAATGCTTTTTAGGGAGGGTTTTTGGAACAATATGTTAATTAAAATGAGGGCTCTGACCCTCTCCTTCTCCTTTTAACTAGCCAATCTCTCTCAATCCCAGCCTTTCTGAGAGATATAGGAAACGCAAGCAAAATGCCATTTGTTGGCAATGAGGTGGGACTAAGCCTTTAACAAAGAAATATTCCTCTTAGAAAAGCCAAGCAAAAATATTTAATAGACTGACAAGACTGAGTTCTCTGAATCACTGTAGATTCCAGGTCTAGTCCTTCACTTCCTTCCCCAGTTGACATATTTCTATTTGATCTGCCATTAACTCGTAACTTCCTTCCTAAGAAAGCAAACAGCTGCTCTTGGGCCTTCCTCCTGCCAAACCTGCTGCCCCTCTGGCTTACAAATTTTAACATGGGTCTTTGCTCTCCTTTCTAAAGGGAAATGAAGGGGAAGGCAGAGAAAATCACCTCAAGGTAGACCTTGAGGACTTTTTTAGGTCTCAGTCCAGTAAGCTTTCTTTGCATGTATCATATAATTTGTCCCTACTGCCTATACCTGCCTGTGGGACAGTGCTGCTCAGAGGCAGGAGACAGCCGTCCCACAGCCTTGCTGAAGGAGATGCTCTACAGACCGTGATAATGTCAGTCTGGGGGTAACAGGACAGAAATCACTTCATGTCTACTCTAGCCTGCACCTGCTGCCCAGCAGAACTGCTGCGCATCTGCTGAGGGTGGCTGCTGCCTCCACACAGCAAAAAGTAAGAGGAAAAGAAAGAAGTTGAAGGTATTTTTCTCAAGTCTCACTTTCAAGAAGATAAACTAAGCATCATTAAATATCCTACAAGGTAATCTGATGCCAGATAAACACAGTGGGCCAAGCCACTACCATTTGCTTTTTGCTGTAGGTTATTTTACACCAGTTGATCCTCCTATGTCAAGGTTTTTATTTTTCACTCTAAGAAATCCAGTTCTATCCAAGACTTAGTACTATTATATAAAAAGACGACATACTTGGAGCAAAATTGCATATAATATAAAACCCAGCAAGTTTTGTACTCCTCTTGGATCTTCCAGCCTCGTTCCTATGAAAAGTGATTCCAGGCAGTGCAGGTGCATCCATCGGCACAGCAGGCAGACAAAGGCAGGCAGCCATGTGCCGGCAGGGCTGCCTTCTGCAAATTACCAAACAAATTCAATACCAACATGCACAGTAGTGATTTAAGAAATATGCAGTTACCATGCAAGATGCAATCCTTTCTACTCAAATCCCTCTCAATTTTAAATACAGTAATTCAGACGGGTGAAAAAAACCCCAAATTTATTGCAAAAAATCAGATCACATCAACAAGCTCCAGGCACCCTATCATTTTAAGATCTGTCCTCTGCAGACACCACTCCACCAGTTCATTTTTTTCTTTTCCATCACTAAGTAGCCTTCACTTTACTCCACTGTCTCCCATATGGTTAGCATGAATGTGGCAATTAATATGCAATTAATAAAATAGTGTGATCAACTGCTTTTGTTCACAGCAGCAGCTGGCCTGCATGTTAGAGCATAATTAGACAAATTAAGATGTACTGCTTTTGTTTGCAGAGCGACTGACAGCATTGCTCATGCTTAAATGTCACTAAGCCTATTGGCATTTGGGATTATTTTAAACGTGTCTTTTTTTATTGACACTACAAGGTATGAATAAACCAGATTTATATGCTACCAGCTCCAATGCCAGCAAAGCGCAAGTTTGCTTTACCATTGAGATGTTTGCACAAGCAACTGAGAGTGGAGGAGAGAAGGGATGTATTTCAGAGAATGAGCACCTTTTAATTATCACAGCCCATAGGATGGTGCACATGGCTCTGGACGGGTGAAAAAAGCAGAGATGATCTACAACCGTGTCCAAGCAGAGGTCTGAAAATCTTGAAAATCAACCAACACAGGCATTTCTCAATGATGGGTCATTGGACTAGGGCAAAGAAACAATAGAGGGCTAAAAGTCTGTTGTAATCTATCAGACTTTTAATGGAAATAACAGTGTCCTTTAAAGTGTGCCCTTTCTGTGGAGTTTCACATTCTCCTTACCATGTTTCTGCTATAATCTGATCTGATTTTCTTACAGCGTTCAAAATTATTTCTTGACTTCACAAGCAACTTGCAGTAAGACCTGCAAACATACTGTACCAGGCATCCATAAACCCCTGAAGTTTTCAGCAAATTAAGCACTGAAGAAGCTACCCAAGGTACCCTTAACCACTATCCTCAGCCATAGGCTTTCCAATCTTACTTGTTTCACATGTGGATTTGCACTTATGTTGTTCTACCTCCTTAATTACAGCAGATGCTCCCTTGCCCCAATTGCAAAAAACACTACGAAAGAGATGTCTCTGAACTCTATTCTTTCACACTCTTCCAGATGCACTTGCGTGGTGTTAATCAAGCTCCATACTAAAACCTCACCACCTCTTCCTGAGTACCACACACAGCTTCTTGTCTGCTCACAGGCAGAGAGGAAGGAAATGTCCACCACCAGCACCTCCTTGCAACAGCAAGCTCAGGTTCACACCTAACAGAGAGCAGTCAGGCTAGCCAAGCGTTTTCTTTCAGAAAGGAAACTCAAGAAGACCTTCATATTCATGTCAGTGATTCACTGAAGTGTTTTAAAACAACCCAACATTAACATCTTTTGACCGATCATATTCCGAGCTCTTCACCCCTCCCTTCATCCCCATCACTCTTGCATTTGATGCATGAAAAGGCATAGGAGACCAAGCGCTCTGGACCTCCATGGCCTGTCCAGAAAAGGAGAGGCAGGGAGGCTTGTTTCCTATGGAACCATGCAGAGGATGTGCAGCAAAGTGAGTAAGAAATGCAATACACATAAACACACACCAGAAGAGCTGTTACTTATCCAAGGCCTGAAGTAATTTTGTCCAAATGGAGCAGTTCCTCTGCTTTGCACCATTACCATGGCTTGTTTTAGCCAAATCAACAAAACCTCCAAAAGCTCAGCCATAAGACAAGACATTAAAAACACATAAAGAAAAGGGGGGAGGGAGAGGGAAATTCCCCCATTTTTTAGACATGCAATAAAAATTATATCCAATTTACTTTTTCTTTTCAAAACAAGCCAGTTCCTGGCTTTATCTGATATGTCAGCTGTTAGGGTATGAGCTGAATGCAGCAGATAAAACTGAGAATGAGGGTGGCCAGTCACTTGCATGAGGCTCTGTAAGTAGCTGTCCCAGCCATTCACCACATAGACTGAGTCCTTGTGTCACTTAGGGCACGAAAGGCCACAAAGGCTTGCTCAGTGCTCCGCATGGCCCAGAATTTGCAGAAATGGAAAGCAATTCAGCTTTTGTTTCACACTGCTAAATGAGAAAGCAAAGAATGAATCCTCCCAGTCTGCAAGGATTCTGGATCCTTTTTTTTTTAGTATAATATCCTTATATTGGGAAATTTAAATCTCATAGCTATTGGAAGAGAAACCTGGAAAAAAGCCATAGCAAACAGTGGATAATAAAATACCCAACTTGGTTCACAACATCCTATTAATGTATAAATAGATTCAGTTATTATTTCAAATTTTATGTTTTTCACAAAACACAAATCACACAGACAGGTCTCAGCTTTACCAATATAAATAAAGAAGAAGAAAGCATTCTTTCATGAGCTAGCAAGCAAAAAAACACTGAGGAAAAGTCCCAATAACTGAAGCTACTGTTTAACAAACATTAAAAGTAATCTGATATTGCCACTGGCTTGCTCCTGGCATCTGTAAAAGAAAGAAAAAACTCCCAAAATTCTTATCAAAACTGTATCCTCACAAGAAGCTGGGAAGAGCTTACCACACCTTTAAACTTTGCAAACTTGATAAAATATCAACTGGCAATGGGAACTGCAAAGGGCAGGTGATGCTCCAACCAGGAGGAGGTGACAGCCTCCCACAGCAGCAGTCACTGCCAGCAGTGTCTCACTGCCTCATGTTTCAGTTCAGCAGGCATTTAAAACAAACTAAACTAAGCCCCTGAGAATTCTGCCAACCTGGTCAGTGGAGTATCTCAGTTTAACTTTGCTGCAGGAAAACCAGTTACCAAACACTCAGCTCCACCGGAGTTTGTCCGTCATTGTGAATGAACGTGTGATGGTGACAGCCCCGACACCACTGTAAAACTGCTTTTCTGGCAGGCAGACAGGCTGTTAAAGTATGTGCTGCTGCACTCTGGCTGATTTTAATCCTATGTTGTCCATTTGCACTCAATCTGTCAGCAAAGAACAGCAGAAGAACAGCATCACAGATGCTGGAACAAGGCTTAGCTGGTAATGCAGAACTTTCTCTTTACAATATGACAAACTTCACGGTTCTGTCAGAATAATTGCTACAGCTTAAAAAACCCTCCAACCCTAACCTGATTAGTATGGCTGCTACATCATACCACAAATATTTTGATTATTGATTATTTAGTAGCAGAAGCGCAAGGACTACCACTGCAAACTACTGAGATCCCCTCCGTGAGGATGTCCCCCCAGCCCACGAGGAAGTTCAAATAATTTGACTATATTATGTTTTCAAACAACCCTAACACGACCGAGAGCATTTCATTTGGAGTGTATCAGCACTGTGAAACCTCTCCAAATGCAGTTCTCATGATGCTGGATAAGGACCCCAAAGGGAGGCCTTTATCAACAGAGATAAAGCCTAGCCAATAATCCCCTGCTGTCTTTTGCAGTTATCACTTGACCTGGTCCCAGAAAGCACTTCCACTCTTAAACACTTTTGTTCCTTAAAATAAACATTAACAGAGTTTAAAGTGACAGAGTCTTTCTGTCAAAGAGAAATAGTACCTGTCCCAGCCATAACACTTTTAACTGATGGCTTAATTACTCTGCTATTCTTTTGTTTCTATGGACCAGGCCGAGTAAGCAAGAAGCTAGTGAGGGAGAGCTGGTGTCCCACATGTACACGCTTGCACTGTGCTGGGACACCATCACTGAAGCACTAGAGGTTCTCTCAGGAAAAGTCAGGTCAGAAAGCAGGGTGACTGACTTTTGTCATTCACTGTTTCAATGAAAAAATTTCACTGGAACTCCGATGATCTGGAATTCAGAAAGAACAAAGGGTACGGGGTAATATCAGATATCAACGAAACTCAGAATAAGGAATACAGCAAGAAACTTGATCTGAAACACGTGGAAGTTCATTGCTAAGGACCAAAAATTGCATTAAATACCTTTGTTAGATCACAAATCAAAGAATTCAACTGCTTATGTAATGTTGTACTATAAATCAATGAAATTACACACATTTTTGATTAATAATCTGAAAGTTTTATAATTTCAATTTGGGTGCATTTTAGAGAGAAGGGGATGTTTTCCCTATGGACAGCACGAAGAGAAAAAGGAGGCAGGCTGCAATGAGGGAGCAGGGATTTCTGAGGACCTTACCCATGGCTCCTCAATCCCATTTCCATACTCTGAAGAAGCAGATTCAAACAGAGCAGTTGCTCACAATGCTCTCAGCAACACCTCCGAGGGCACTACAGGAACCAGCTCTGAAAGCAAGCGTCACAACTTTGTAGGAATGAACTAACCTGTCATCCAGCAAGAGAGACAAATCCCAAAATCCACATACACACACCCCAGCCTGTGAGGCAAGAAGGACCATCTCCCTAAGAGCATCCCTGGAAGCTGCCTCCTAGTCCCTGACCTTTTCAGGGCTTTCCTAGGTCTGACAGTGACTATATAGTTTTACAAAAAGGAAGAATTTTCATTTTCCCTCTGAATGAACCAGAGCTGACCCTATGCTCAAAAATATAGCAGAAGATAGGAATTTTTCTTTCCATGCAGTATAAAAAACTACTTGCTCTTGAAAAAGGCCTGAAACAATCGTGTAGTAAATCACATTCCTCCTACAGGAGGGGACGTCAAATGAAGCTTGCTTAGTAATGAATGACTATGGTAATTCAGAAAACAAAATACAGGTGGTTTTGTTAATCAGTGTTAGCATCATGTGGCAAGATGGGGATTTTTCACTTCCTGGTAATAACGAGCCATTGTCAGATAATCACTGTGAGACCAATGAGGAAAAGAAAAATCAATACAGTTGTAAATATACTCATGTACCTTTTTGTATTTTTTTTACAAAAGACCTGGCACAAGACAGCCAACCAGCTGGCTTTTACAGGAAAAGCTTTCTTTGTCTTGTGAAATTTCTCCCCCATCACCCTTAAATAAATTTTTCTGAGCAACCATTCCACAAACAGCTGGGTGCCTTTGCTTAGGTGGCAAGAAAATAAGGGAAGGTAAGCATTAAGGCTAAAAACAAAACAGCTGAACATTACCATTGTCTGTCCTCCTCCCCCCTTATTTCCCAACTGTATTTGCCAATGAAACTTGAAAATATTCAATTAAAAAAGGAGAGTCATCACAATTCAGGAATTCTTTCTTCTCACGTTCAGAGGGAAAATAACCTTAGACCAAAGGATATTCAAAAGCAGACTGTTTTTTTTTTAAATAAGTACCCATCAACTGCATTAAGCACCTTTTGAGTCTGTTACACCTTTTTCTTATTTTTCCTGGCCTTTTCATCCACTGATTGTTTCTACCGCTTTCAATTAAGAGTGCTACGTCAACAGCTCCACTCATCTGAAACAATCATTTTGCTGAAAAGGAGCATTATTGAACTGAAAGCGAGTGCTCAAGACCTCTCAAACACAGACATATCACATGCACAACACAGTACCATCCTGTATCAACTTAGCAGCCCCACCACATACAATATTTACATACACTATCCTGAAGGGAAAACACATTATTTTTGTAAGAGAATTGATCCAAATGCTTTCATCCTCTAAAAGAGAAATAAGAGTATTTTCCTTGTTTATGTCAGTTTATTTATTTCCTCAATAATAACAACACAATACTAAATTACCAAAATAGCTAAGGAACAGGAACTGATCTTACTCGGCCAAAAGGAGTTGTCGTCTTTGCTCAGAAACTTTCTCTTGAGGCGCCCAGGCAGCTTGGTGTGAGCGTTGCCCATTTTGCTGGAATACAGAGGGATGAGTTCCTCCTCCTCCTCCTCATCGTTGCAGCTGGGCTGCCACTTAGTCCTGCCGAGGCACCCGACCATCGGGTCGGCGGGCAGGCAGTGCACATAGGCGATCATTGTGAGATGCTGCTCTCAAGGATGTCCCTGCTGTCCCCAATGGCTAGTTCCGAGCAGAAGGGAGTGGCCTGCTTATAACCCTTGAGCCGACGCGTTCAAAAGGCTGTGGAGGAAAAGATTTTCTCCCCCTTCGCACTGAGGCAAGATAAGCTATTTGGATACCCCGAAAACTGTTTGGAATAAGATTCTCTATGTCCTTTAAAAAGAAGGAAAACAACAACAAAAAAAATCAAGCACCCGGTTAAGCAGCCCACTGTAGCTACTGGCCGCCCTGTTCCTGCCCTCCTCCAGCCCGCAGCTCACAGCCACAAGCAGGAAAACAGAGGCTGCAGAGAGCCAGGAAACCCAGTCACCTGCACAGACCTCGGCCTACTCCCTTTCTGCTTCCTCTCCAGCCTGTGGCTTCTCTTAAGCCTTATCCCCGATTATTCACCACACTCTGAACAACAGGTACTACAGCCACACACAGATGGCCATATCCAAGAAGCTTATTTAAAGCTAAGTTACTATAATTGCCGTGACACTGGCAGCTAGAGAACCGTAACTGGGCAGGAACCTGCCAAGAACAAGAACATATACCTTCTTCTAGAATGCAAAAGCAGGAAAAAACATACAGCCTAAAGAAAAAAGAGAGCAAAGTGTTATGATTTCAGTATTTGGATTTCATTAAAGAAGCTCCCTTTCAAAGTTAGAACCATAATGATTGATACTAAAAGAAGACACTATCTTCCAGGTCAGACTACAACTGGATTGATGCTGAACACAGAGCATAAGCAGTTATTGGCTTGCCTGCAGTACTGCATAAATACACACATCCTCACAATGCCTCTAGAGGGTAGCTCTTATTCCTATTTAAAGAGGAAAACACAGTCTCAGAGGGATTTAGTAACCTGCCCACACAGTGGAAAAGCAAGGATTAAAGTCGAGGTATTCTCAGTTCTTTAGCCTCATCCACAAGTCACTAGTCCATGGTACCTCTCCTAAGTATTGCACTACTAAGCAAGTTTCCATGCTGCTAACAGTGTCAACCCTAATCTCCCATACTGTTCTCCTCTGGGATTCAGGAAGCCTGCCCTTCCTAGGCTTTTGAATTGGCTGTAACAGCACAGTCAGACTGGGACATCAAGGAAAATGTCACATGAAGAGAGCACTCTGCAGGAACTGCTGTCTTCAGCAATTTTTAAAGTTTTATGTTGTTTGAAAGACTACATGGGAAAATATTTGTTTTTAAAAATGGTAAAATATCAAAACCCTGAGTAAAATGCAACAAAGAACAATTCTCAGTCTGCTTTTTTAACTGTTCTTTATAAATGCTTTGGTTGCAGCCTATATCATTCATGGAAGTGGCTGCTTTATATACAGGAGCACAACAGCAAAATGTAAGTATTTACACATATTTAAAAGGGCTTTGTGTGCTGTTTGGTTGAGAGCTACAATAAACTTTTGGTCAGGAAGAAAAGAAAAACCAAAACCACTGTTTAACAACAACAACGCAGATGCACATCTTCTCGTTCCCCCTGACACACACATGCATCTCTCCTGCTGCCTCGGTGCTGCTGCTGCTGCTGCCTGCGCTGGCAGCCGCAGCCCGGGAGCAGGGAGTACACACCAGCTGTCCACAGGCACTGCACCAGCATGGCATCAGCCTCCAGACACACAAAACACACAGCACCATCCAGCACAGACTGTCTGCAGCGCTGACTCAACAGTGCTGCCAAAGTGTAGAAAGTTTACGAAAAACTGTTACTTTGCACAGCAGTCTGAGCAAATAATTCTCACTATAAAGCCTTTCATACACATCTCCCATGACTGAATCTCAGCAAACTTGTAACTAGATGAAAACAGGTCTTATACCGAACTGTGCCAGACACCTTTAATAAATAGGGATGAAACAAGCCCTGCCAGCAGTTTTACATATTTTGACAACAATTTCAAGTATCTGCAAAAATATGGATGGAAAGGGGAAAATGTGCCAACAGCAAGGGAAATAGACTGGCATGTCCGTATAGATAGCAGAAACTCACTGGCAAACAGGCCTTTGAGGCAAATAAAAATTTACAAAGCCAAGTACATTTACTCATCAGACTATGAGAAAGACAAACTGTGATTAACATCAGCAGAGCTCAATTCAGTCATCAACCACGCTGATACCCTTGTGTCTAACAGAATAAATGAACATCTAGACAGTCCTCCTGGGTGGAATGAAACCCCAAGAGTGCTGTCAGTGAACCAGTTCATAAGGAGGCCCTGTTACCACCTCCCTGATGGGACAGTACCTCTGCAACCAACTTGCCTAGCCACCATGCCTGCTGTTTCACCCTTTCAATTCCCTGTGATTATCAGTGTCCTGGGAAGAGTCACTGCCACAGATGTGACGCACAAAACTTCAGAGCTTCACCAGGCTATTGATAAAGGTGCATACTGGAACTTGTATTTATTTTTCCTGCAGACAGGAACAGAATCTTTTATTACATAAGAATACAGGTGAATTTCAGGTTTGGTTGTTTTGGGTTTTTTCTTGTTTTGTTTGTTTGGTTTGGGGGTTTTTTTTTGGTCTTTTTTTTTTCCTTTTATTTTAACAACTTAAAATCACGCTATCAAATTACATTTTCTAAAGGATACTGGCTGATGTTTGCATGCAGTCTTTGCATCTCTACACAATCATCTTATCTGACACAGAAGTTCAGTGTTGATCTACAACCAAGCCAGTATTATTAGGTAACATGCAGTACAAACACAGGAGCAAAAAGACAGGGGACACCAACAATTCGGCGTTTAGCAGACTCCCATGCTCCCAAACACTTATTAAGATGACACAGAATAACACATTGCCCTGGAGCCCCCTTGACATTTACTATGCACTTCTCTAGAGTACAGACATACTCAATTATCCATGTTTCCAATGCATGCTCACGAAGTAAGACTGATGCACGATAATGGGATCGTAGCTGAAATCCAGTTTAACAGGTATATTTACCATATGGTATGCATTAATGTCCCTAAAAGTTTTTTACTTGAAGAATAAATCTGTTCTTCCCTGAAGCCTGGAAGACCCTGATAACATAAATAACACATTATTTGATGAGGGTTATGGTCTCAGCTATTAGCAAATGTAAAACCAAAAAGAGCTGCCAAGATGTACCATTATTATGTGAGAAAGAAGACACTGTGTACACTGCCTCTTCATCTCCCCCCAAAAATCCTATAAAACCTCCCAATTTCTTTATGCTATGT
This sequence comes from Phainopepla nitens, assembly GCA_013400175.1. Classification (NCBI taxonomy): domain Eukaryota; kingdom Metazoa; phylum Chordata; class Aves; order Passeriformes; family Bombycillidae; genus Phainopepla; species Phainopepla nitens. The sequence continues at coordinate 208,744 of VXBQ01000632.1, read as the reverse complement.
CTATATGGAGCAGGAACCTTTTTTAAGTTTGATACAGTCGACATTTTATCACAAAACTTCTGATTAATCAGCACTTACTCTACTGCAGCTGTAGCACAGCTTTATTTTTTCAAATACACAAAAGTGAAGCTGTTCGTTTTTCTCACCCTTGAGCTATCCTTTATATAAAGATTTCCCAAAAGTAACATTTTATTTCCTTTATTATTCTTTTTCATGCCTTATAAAAATTGAACTACTATTAATGCTAGTATGAATGCTCTGAGCAGCCTATTACACGTGCATATTAATTTTTATCAGCATATTTCATTTTTGCTAAACCAACTCTTTACACTCAGGCACTATTAGAGAGAGCTTGAATAATTAGGAATAATTACAGAAAATGCAATCAATATCGCATTATATTGGAAATATTTGGTTGAACAAAAACAATCATTAAGAGGTTGACAGACTCACAAAACTGTGACTAAGTTAAGGATTACAAGAAACAAAATTACAAGAAACAAAATAAAGAAAAAACTACCAAAGAAAACATTATTCCTTTTATTAGACAAGCATATATGGTCCTGAGCTCCAAGAACACCGATGAATATGACACATCGGCGTTTTAAAAATATATAGGTTGCATCTATTGGGAACTCAGGGGATATGGAATCACAAAGGATTGTCATGTCAGCCCTGCTCTGGCATTAAGATAATCTTTATAAGTATGTTTCATAAGGAATTACATCATCAGTTTTTATGTACAATTTGTAGATCCTCTGGATAGAAGGTAATATGCACCATGTCATGAAGTAACAGCACTTTTATGGACACCTTGCACAACAAAACCATCAAATGAAGTAATTCCCAGCAGCCAAACTGGAAATTAAAGACAGCTTATAGAAATCCACAGGGATAAACTTTGCCCTAATTAGACATGGATTCTATTTTTAGCAGTGATGAACTGATGTATTCTGGGCTTTCTGTATGAGCAGCTGGAGCTTTTAAATTGTACTTAGTTATTTTTAAAACAAACAGGGGAAAAATTATATATTAAACATATTTCATTGGACCATACAGCATTATCTGAGCCTTAAAATAACACTCTCAAAGAGAGGTATCCTCCTTTTACAGATGGACAGCTCAAGACACAGCAAGAATCAGGACATGTCCGTCATGGTGGAGCACCCCAGCATCCTTTGGAACTGGAAATGGCCAGATTGGACATGGGATGTCCTGCTCTCCTGGCACGTGCATGTACTTTCATCCTTCCTGTACATACAACATGTGTGGAGTCTTAACTCATGTTCCTTAAACACAAACACAGCAGACAAAAGCAAAGAGGAAAAAAACCCCACCTTGAGGTGTTGTAAATCACTTTTTAACTGAATATGAATTTCTCAAGCAGGAGTTATCAGCTTTACAGCATTTAAAGCGGGCCAAACATTTGAGGAGCTTGTACAATACCAACAGACATCAGGGTGCAAGGGAGATGAAAGGGACCCAGGGTGGCAGAGTTGCACACAAAGCTTTGCGATTTTCTGAAAAGCTCTCTCTATTTGGCCATATTCACATTCTCCAGCATTAGCTCTGTCCCCTACTACTTTCATGGATGTATTTTTATCATATGCTTGTGATCATGAGGGATATATGAGCTTTTTGCTCTTTTTTTTTTTTTTTTAAAGGATGTAAGTAGTAAGTCATGTGCAGCTTCAAGAGCTTGACTGGCATGGCAGCTAAAAGCAGTCCTAACAAGCAAATATGCTTTGTAAAAAGCTACAGCAAGTGTCACTGGCAACTGCATACCCAACAAACTGGAGGCAAATCCTTGAATGAGGGAGCATTTGGCTAGCTTAGTTCCTGGTACCCACATAGCCAGATTCGAGGTGCCATCCCTGGGCAACCTCAGCCCTCTACAAGGACACTGAATCTGCAAACCATGGTATAGCAGGCACCTGTAAAACACAACAAAAATCAACAACAATAAAACCAAACATAGTGTACAAAGATCATTAGGAATCGCCGTGCGTCTATTTCCTCTGCTGCACGAACTCTGAACATACTCATTACCCTCTCTTTCATATCTTAATTTAATTTTTTCCTTTGCTGTTATGTAATAGCCCTCTGCAATTAATTTTAATTCAGTAAGTATTTTGAAATACAGTACATACGACAGTAGACAAGAAAAACATACTTTGTATTGCATTATTGGCAGTCCTAAAATATTTAGAAATACACTTTTGTGTTCTAATTATTCATATGTACTTTCAATTAGAAAGCCTTCTTAAGAGCAACAAGCAATATTGTATGTTTGATCACTCTTGATCACAGCTTTGCAATATTTAAATGAGAAAGCAATTAAAGCCAGCCGTATGTGCAGCAGGTAACTCAGAAAAGCCTTCCTATGCCTGTGTGGTTTAGTTCTGCTGCCATACAAAAAGAAAGATAAAGTACTTTGGTCGGTGCATTCTGTGAACTGGACCACCTTTGGGAAAGGGGTGACACATGTTTGGGGTAGAAGATAGGGCTGTTAGTGAAACAGAAGCAATTAGATATTACTACTGATAGTTGAAACAAGCTATTCTTGCTGCCTTGTTCTAGCGGTGGAGTCCCACACATCTCTGATCCTTCTGAAAACACAGAGCAAAAGATGATGCCGCCAGAAACCGGGGGAGAAGGCAGTTTCCAGTCTGGGGCCACAATGGTTGGCAGTGTCGACAACGCTGGTACACCCACACTGTGAGCAAAGGAGTCACATTCTGCCAGCTTATTTTACAGTTCATATTAAACAGCAATGCAGACAGGGTTGGGTAGGATTACCCAGTTCAGGTCTGCTCATTAAACTTATCACCATGGTAACGAGAAGAGAAAGAAATCATCTCCCCACTCCTATTATCTCAGAATTCTTTTTAATGGATTTAAAAGCCCAAAGAGGGAAGCACCTTCCTGGTGCAGAGCACCAGCGACCTCTCTGCCACCTGCACAGCTCACTGGAAGAGTTCACACACAGTGGGGTTTTCAAATCAAAAACCAAAGCAACCTACACTACTCGATAAAAGTCACTTTAGAAAGCAGCCTTCAATCAGAAGGCTGCAACCTCCTCGCCCTTCTCCTTCTGGAGGAAATAGTCAGATGACGCTGCCTGCTGTTCATGTACACCATCACTGCTATCAAAAACACAGTGCCACCTCCTGGACATGCATGTTCCCAGGAAGGTCTGCCTTGGCCAGGTGCATCATGGAGAGTCAGGAAGGTTTTCAAGATTAAAACAACAAAAATGGTAAAACAAATGCAAATCTGTATTAAGATAATTCATTATTTTTCGTGAGTACTTCTAAAACATTTTTTGTTCTACATGGCCAGTGTTTCAGTAAGTACCCTGTAAAGAACTGCTTTTAAGCTCTCTGTAACATGAGGGAAAGGCTGTGGATGTTGTCTACTTGGACTTTATTAAAGCCTTTGAGAATTTCCCACAGCATTCTCCTGGAGAAATGGGCAGCCCATAACTTGGCTGGGTGCAGAGTTGGTTCAGTAGAAACCTGGCTGGATGGCTGGGCCCAGAGAGCGGCGGTGAATGGAGTTACAGCAGCTGGCTGCTAGTGGTGCTCCCCAGGGATCAGTACTGGGGCCAGTCCAGTTTAACACCTTTATCAACCATTCAGGGGATCAAGAGTACCCTCAGTCAGGTTGCAGAGACCAAGCTGGGTGGGACTGTTGATCTGCTGGAGGGCAGGAAGGCTCTTGCAGAGGGATCAGGACAGGCTGGTTCAGTTGTATAAGAACAACAGTGAAGTTCAACAATGCCAAGTGCCAGGTCTTGTCACTGGGTCACAATAGCCCCAGGCAGCAGGGGAAAGACCAGCTGGAAAGCCACCTGGCAAAGAAGGACCTGGAAGTGCTAGTCAACAGTGTCTGAACATGATCCAGAGTGTGCCCAGGTGGCCAAGGAAGCCAGTGGCTTCCTTGCCTGTAAAAGGAACAGTGTGGCCAGCAGGTCCAGGGCAGCGATTGACCCCCTGCACTCAGCACTGATGAGGTCACACCTTGAGTCCTCACTACAATAAAGTCATTGAGGTGCTGGAGCACGTCCAGAGAAGGACAACAAAGCTGGTGAATGGTCTGGAGCACAAGTCATGAGGAGCAACTGAGGGAGTTGGGGGTGTTCAGCCTGGAGAAAAGGAGGCTCAGGGGAGAACTTACTGGTCTCTAGAGCTCTCTGAAAGGAGGGTGTAGCCAGGTGGGGGTTGGCATCTTCTCCCAGGCAACAAGGGACAGGAGAGGAGGAAATGCCCTCAAGTTGCACCACGGGAGGTTTAGATTGGATATTAGTAAAAATTTCTTCACTGAGAGGGTTGTGAAACATTGGAACATGCTGTCCAGGGAAGTGATTGAGTCCTTATCACTGAAAGCACTAAAAAGACCTGTGGCATTTGGGGACATGGTTCAGTGATGGATCTGGCGCTTGGCAGTGCTGGGTTAACATTGCATTATTTTAGTGGTTCTTCCCAACGTAAATGATTCTATTAATCTAGCCAAGGAAAAAAGTGAAACTCAGTTTTATTAATAAAGTGGTGCTTCAGTATATAGTAAAAAAAATAAATCTTGGAATGTCAAAAGATGAGCCAATCTTTTGCTCATCCATTTTAAATAGAAACTGGTAGGTAATACTCAACTCCACAAGGACAGGATTTTCCATTTTGTAGGGCATAGCATTCAACACTGAAGATCATCATTCAGCTCTGCCGGGCAGAGCATTCATTCATTGTTTTTCAGACAGCTAACAGAGCAGCAGCTAATACATTAGGCACAGTACAACAGAATGCAACAATATTAAAATATCAGTGAAGGAACAAGAATGGCAAACCTAATTGTCTAGAGTTAGAAATTAAATAGTCGTGTTTTTCAGTTTTTAGCATGAAGGGGTTTCCTGCCTATCGGAGCACATTTCAGCCACACCAGTTGGTTCCATCCAGAGATGCTCTTCCACATTCCATGCCACTGGTCTGCACTGCAGGCACAAGGATGTTACACCTACTCCACTCTACAGATCCCTCTCCTGTCGTGGTAACTTTCCTATGTAGACACAGCTTCTCATAATCATTGCATATGCTCAAGGTAAAATACCTCTATTATTTTTAAAAGCACAACCATTGAAAAAAATTAACCTTTTCACATGCTTCTGTCAGCAGCCTAAGGAACGGTCATAACTCAGCAAAGATAATTATTACATTAAAAGAACTAAACCAAAACTTTGTATCAAACATGATCCCATTAACCTGGAATGGTTCAGTAGTAAATTTTTAATCTTAAGTGTCACATTTACTTGAAAATAAGATCTATGCAAGATAAGCCAGTTAGCACTAGGTTCTTATGAACTATGATTAAATCAAGCCCACCTACTTTCCAAGAGGTCACATAAAGGCTTTCTGAAAAGAGTAAGTAAACTCTTGGGTTTACAGATCAGGCTAGAGGAATGCAACAAATTCCATTACAAAGAATAATGACAAAAATATGCATCCCTTGCCAAAGAAAAGATTAAGCTAATGAGGAGCAGTACAAATTAGCAATATTTCAATCTAAAACCAAGTGGCACCCTAGAAAGAGCATTCTTGTCAAGTCCGAGTCAATAACATGTCTGTATGATGTATGAACATTTTACTATCAATTACACTGTCTTGATGGTTTTTACAGAAAATCCACGTTGATTTGTCATTTTTGTGTCTTTAACAACAAACTTGCTGGACTACTTTTTCATGTGGAATATAAAGTTACCAAGCCAACAATCAACTGTTCTTACAAAAACTGATTTTCCAACAAAATGACTGAATGCAGATGCCACTGCTATGCAGCCCACCAGGCCGTTCTTTCTTGTATCTGGAGTTGCTGCACTGTTAAAAAAAAGGTCAAACGGTTGAGCTTCACAAAATGAACTGGAAAGAGCAGCCATCTGTATACAAGTCCACAAATTAAGAGACCCCTTTGTCCATGGATTTCATTTTCAGTCTGTTTACTGGCAAAAAAAAAAAAAATTAAATTAATCCTAATTTCTACAGAATATTCTTGAAAATAAGCGTCCTTTCTGATTATCCTCCCTATATGCCAACTTTCTGTTAGAGAAGGATCTTCTCTGCAATGACTCGGACTGAGCAATGCAATATGCCTTGTTTATGACAAGGCCCACATCAAAGCCACAAACTAAGACATGAAAAATTTATATAACTCTTCAAGTCTATGCTTCAGGTAATTTGAGAATTGTGTATTCCTAAAATTCCATATTTTGACAGATCATAGGCCACTAAATCAAGGTAAATTTGAACTTGAACAGATTACAAACCTTTTTGTTCTTAAAAAGTCACTCAGCCTTTATATGTGTTATGCATGAGATTTTTCTTTTAAATGAGAGTAAAGCCACACAACTTAGCATGCTAATTCAAAAACAGGTTGAAAAATTTTAGCAGAAAAGTAAAATTATTTTTAACTGACTTGAAAACGATCCTTTAAGACAAGAAGCAATGAGATGAAAGCAACATGAGCAAAGCATGGGAGAAAACTGAGAAATCCTTCAAGATCTTCAGAGTGGAGCTACAAGTTGTGTGATCTGACAGAGTGGGATGTCTCTCCCCACCGTAATCTCCTGCACCACTGCCCTAAGCAGCAATACCTCTCCAGAGCATAACATGACTCATGACAATACACATGGATGCACTGAAGATTGAGGAAAAAAAGGCTTTGAAAAGAATCAAAAACTGTCTTTCAAATCCATTAGGCAGGAAACACAGCTTTGCATTTTCTTCTGTTCTCCTAATTTGACTGCCACATTTACTCTAGCACTCTGCCTGTAAGGAGAGAAGTTAACACTAGTCCTTGTTCCCATCTTCTGTTTTCCAGCATGGCTTGCCTGAGGAAGAGCACCTCTCCAGGAGGATGCACAAACTATGCCCTCTGGTTGGTCGAAACTACAAAAAATTCCTTGTGATCTCGGATTCATCTGAGGTATTGAACTAGGACAACAAAACCTGAATGACTGAAGAACCGTCCCCTTGTGCATTCAGATGGTGGAAAGATTTTCTCCTGTTTTAACACCAGCTTCCCTGCAAATTGAGCCTTCAGGCAAGAGCTGGCAACTCATTGGCCTTAATAATGAAGGGAGGAAAAAGCTGGGTTTTCCTCATTACTCAAGCATCATGCTTCTTTATCCCACATAAACATGTTAAACACGCAGTAATTCTCTTAAGGCTAAAAGTCACACAAAATAGTCCAAAACTTCTTGGCTGAGATGCAGACAGAAAGCAGACATTACTCTCCCGAAAAGCAAGACCTGCCAATGCTGGAGATGCCTCTGCTTGAGCACCACAGGTATTAGTCCTTAACTATGGGATGTGGCTAAAATTCCTGGCTTGTATTTCTGTTCCAGCACTATTGATCAGTTTCAATTGAAGTGGAGATGGATTAAAAGTCAGAAAGAGAAAGGGGCCAGGATGCTATGCTGCAAAGAGCATATCAACATATCTCTGGATTTAAAGGTTTCACAGGCCAAGAAAGACCTTATAACAAGTAGCCTGAAGTGAGACACAGCAGTATCTCACTATGTACGTAAAAACAGTGTGTCACAGGAAAAGAGCAAGAGGAAACTGAAAGGTGTCAGCAAGGTCTGGAGACTTTGAAAGTAGATCTATTGAGATAAAACTTCTGAGGAGAGTGCAGCACACCTGGCACTCGAAAAGAACAGGAAAAGTCCAGCAATCCTGACCAGGCTGAGCTTTTCAGGAAATTTCCCCCTCAGCTGTACCTGTTGCTGAGTCTAAAGGAAAGAATGGGGTGAGTAGGGCAAATCTGTGAGATGGTTTGATGCCATGAGAACCTGCAGCACACCCTGCTCCTCATCCAGCCTTTTTCTGTAGCCAGCCTCCAGTGAAGCAGAACAAAGATGAACTTCAGAAGATGCAATTACATATTTAAAGGATATAATTCTTCACAGGAAGACCAACAGAAGCACTTAAACATGGGACAACTGTAACGTATGCAAAATGCAAATGCAATCCTGCCCCCAAGTTTCCATGCAGCCCTCTATCACAAACTTCCCTTACCAGCTCCAGAAACTCTGACTTAAAACTCTCTACAACACTATCAAGAACCATCTTTAAAACATTCTTTGTCCACATTATCCTGTTTGGATGTCTGTTTCACAACTTCCCTCCTTAGATGGTTTGGAACCTTTTAATGTCTGATTTCAATTAATTCAGAACACAGTCATAACCATTTATCTTGTGCCAATACTCTCCTTGGACTTCAACAGGTTTCCTCTCTCCTTGTGGTATTTACCTCCCAAGCTACCAGCTAGGCTAAATAAGATATGCTTTTATAATCCCTCTGCATATGATCAGCAATTAAGTTTAAAATATTTTAAAGTCTAAAAGTCCAGGTAAGTTATACAAGAACTTCAAATGCCAAAAACATTTTCTGAATGTTTCTGAATTTTTTTAAAAATAGCTAGAAAGAAGTGGGATGCTCTGGATGACTGGGATAGTATTAGAAAGAGATGCCTGAGGTAATTATAGACTGTTTTGCCAGCCATTAACCACAGGCAAGATCACAGCTGTGACAGGACTCTGAATAAAAGAATTAACAAAATTTCCATTTTTTAATACCAGGCAAAGTGCTTTCACAGGAAACAGGTCTTCCATTTGACAAAGGTTTATAGCATTTCCCTGGAAGTAACAGCAGCCTTCAGCAAAAATGCTCTTGGGGGGATGGGGCTAGGGGAGAAAGCCAATGTAGAAGAATGACAAGCATAGAGAATACAGATCTGGTAACACAATACTATACTTACACAACGTGCAATCATTACTATGCTTAAAGCACTGAAAAATTCATGAAGATATTAACAGATTTCAAGTATGTGTATGCTGTCTCAAAGACCAATTCAACATGGAATTCTTTCAGTGCTTATGAATCCAATCATGCTACTTTTACATCTAGTTTAATGTTCTCTAGCCTGTACTCATCTTACTGCCTAATTTTAAGTCCTGGCTTCTTGCTGCCATTTGACAGAAATTCACTGCCCTCTACTACTGCTTTGCACAAGGATGGCCAAATTCATTGTACTGCAGCCCTCCAGACAATGGAGGGGGCTAACAGATATTGCTTAAAAACAAACATTAGCAGGTCAAGGAAGACAGCAGATGATCTTTCTGCCTATGATTCATTTACCAAGAGGCCTTCCTCAGGACTGCAGAGCTGTGTGAATTGTGCAAATGGCTCCTGTTGAAGCCTGCAATAAAGACCCAGATGTGGAGCAGAAGGGCAGCGTGTGCATTAAATGCACATGTGAATGAAAAGCTGTATCTTAATTATCCAGTTGTGACAGCAGAGGAGTCAATTTCCATAGTCTTAAGAACAATACCACCTGAGTCAACAAATGGACTACAAAGATCAAGTATTTTTGTCTGTGTGTGTTTATACTGTGCAGTGTTTGAAAAGCACAAGCTGAATTCAAGTACTGAGGGCCAGGCACAGACAGCAGTCTGCCCTGACTCCGCATTTCCAATCGTCACCGAAAGATTTACTGATGGAGAGCTTTAATACTGATTTTGCAGCTGAATCTATTTGGCTTGTGTTGTCACCATACCACTTCAGGGTGAGAGCCCATGTGCCCTGGGAAAGGCTGCTGTACCTGCCAGAAGAGATTTTTATCTAACACCTGAATATGTTCAGCCTGCTTCACTCACTGCCACTGACCTCCTTAAAAATTTAACGGAAAAAACAGGCACCCACACCCTGTTCTATTAGGAAAAAAAAAGCAAAGCAAAACCACAGCAAACAATAGGCATTCATTCTGCAGGTTCTGTACCCGTGCCATTTGGTGGTCTCCTCAGAGGCAGTCAAATGAAACAGCTCCAAGGAGTGGAACAACATGCTTCCACAACTTGGTGATTAAATGTATTTACAGACAACCTCTGAATTGCAGAAGCAAGAGCTGGAGTACTCCACTCTGCCCCAGTGGTTCAGCATGGCACAACAACTCCGTGGGGTTTCCATCTCTGCTGCAAACAGAGCCAAGAAAGAAGCAGGGTAGGCACCACAGGCACGGCTGCAGCTCTGCCACCCAGGCATTCCAGTACCTTTGAAAATTCACTTTGTTTTTATATACACTGCCCTCTTCCAATGCATTTAGACTGTAAATGAATCCAAGCTGAAACAGTGCTTTGCTGGTGTGCAAGTACATTAAACAACAGGACTGTAGCCACAGGTGAAGGACTTAAATGATACTTAAAAGCAGACGCGTATATTCAGTATTTCTGAGCAACGACTAACTTCAGCAAAAGCGTTATTATCCAGACCAGTAATCTTCCTTTTGTTATGTTCAATTTCATTCCATACTTCCAGGCACAGTTAGAAGCCATTCCCATTCACTGTCACCTGACAGAGAAAGGCTAGTCCTGTACCAGATGCTGTTATCCACACTCAGCCATAGACATATCCTTCCCCACCTCCATTCCTCTCCTTTCTTCAGTGTGAATTAATAAAGTTATCATTTAATGAACAAAACCTTCAAATTTTATGTAGTCTTTAACACTAAAATCTCGCTAGCAGTTAAGCAGAAACTGATACTATTTCCCCCACAGCACGAGAACACAACATGCCTGACAGAGCTTTTGGTGGTGGTGCTGACAGAGCCATCCTGGCATGTCCAAGGTTCACACAAGTGTAACTGAGAATTGAGAAATAAGGGACTTTTTTAACTTAGGTTCATATGCTTGATACTTAAATGTCAGTCTTATTCCATGTTTGGATATCCATCAAAGAACTGCAGATAGCAAGTGTCTTCAAAGTTACTCACCTTAATAAAATAAAGCATATGATATAAAATACAACTACTAAAAGAATGGATCCCATTGTGATTATGCATAACTGAAACAGAAATAAAAAATTGAAATTAATACAGAGGCAGAAATGCCACAAGATCAATTAGGCTTAAACTACACTCATTTAATTCTGCCAGGAATCTTCACTTTGATAGATTACTTCATTTATATTAAGTCTCCTTCCTCATTTTGGCCTGGTGTTATACACACAAAAAAGTAAAACTTTAAACAGAAATAAAAGAGAAAAGAACTAGTACAAATTTTTTCTTGTCTAGTTCAACTTGAAAAACACATTTATTTAAAGACACAGAAAATCTGTTTCTGATTTCAAACATTGGATATTTCACGAGAAAATTGCCAAGAAAGGAATCCAAGGAATGTTCTTACATACACACAACACATGACACAACTGGTGAGCAGCCCTGTGATCTTTAAAAAAAAAAAAAAAAAGAAAAAAAAATTCCACATTTCTAGCATGGAACTCTTCTCCACAGAGCAAGCAGCACATGCCTGGGATTTTTCATGGATAGCTTCTGTCATAACTTCTTGCTATTATTAGTATAAAAGACTTCCCTCTCAAATGCACAGCTGTAAGACAAGCAAGGATGGAAAATACTGCCCAAAGCAGGCAAAGCAGTAAGCACACATGCCTACTTTACAGCATTTCTTGGCACTATTCTTTCTCCCTTTACAAAAGCTATGAAGGAAACTCCAGGCAAGTATCACAGAAATGCGAGCTCATTTTTCACCACATGCCAATGAACAGCTCATGACGTTTCTAGGAATTAATTCTTTACTAGGGAAATTTATTTAAATATTCCATCTGTACTCCTTCAGTCCCAAAGACCAATAACTAGGGCCCAGACTGCCTCTGCTGCAGGTGTCCCACTTAGCTCCAACTCCAATATATGCTTCAGGAGATGGGGGCACCTGAAGGCTGTACTGAAGAGCCGAGAGCTGCTCACAGACCGGCGCTGTGTGAGGGCCAGCCTGGGTCAGCCTGTGAGCAGGAGACACTGGGTCACCTGCCATGCGTGGGCAGACACCCAGCTCTGAGCACCTATCTTCCCCTGCAAAAACAAAGGAATTGGAGGCAGCAGACCTCCAGAGCTCGTGGAGGCCAGGTTTTAGAGTGGGGGGATTTCATCACCCATCCCCCCCGCACACCCACGCCCACAGACTACACTGACTCAGTCCTGGGATTTATTTATCAGACTGGGTGTGCTTGACAAATCGGGCTGAGCAAACAGGGGAAGCTGGCAGCCAGGGCAGCGCCTGAACAACCACACTGCTTCTCCCTGAGCCCTCAGAGCCCAAACAAGTCTGCAGCACCTGAAAGGCCCTGCTGTTTAAGAGGTCTTCTCCCTAAACAGGCTACCACTGAGCCAGTAAAAAGGACAGGTATGTCACAACATTTCTCCTTTGCATGTTGAGGTTATCAGCAGTAACACTCCAGCTGATTATTTCAGGATCATGATTTTCAGTGCATAATAATCACAGAATCACAAGGCTGGAAGAGATGTTCAAGATCATCGCATCCAACCCGTGCCCTAACTCCTCAACTAAACCATGGCCTCGAGTGCCACATCCAGGCTTTTTAAACACATCCAGGGATGGTGACTCCACCATCTCCCCGAGCAGGACATTCCAGTACTTTATCACCCTTTCCATGAAGAACTTCTTCCTAATATCCAACCTATATTTCCCTTGATGCAGCTTGAGACTGTGTAATTTAATACACAGCAGCTGCTGCTCCTGCAGGTGAAGAGAAATCTACTCCAAGCAATCAAAACAGAGCAAAGCAGTGACAGAGTGCACGCAAAGTGGCAAGAATCAACACACGCCAAAATAGACTGCCTTGCAGCACAACTACCCAGCACCTTCACCGCCTTTAAGAGAAGCCCTTAGATGGGCTTTCGTATCCTGGAACCAACAACTTATTCACAAATAAAACCTCAAAACGCGGAAAAGTCTTTTCCTATGCATTCAACTTGGGATTAAAAAAAAAAAAAAAAGCTAGCGCAATTCAATTTAATTACACAAGGCAAAAATATTTTGCTTCAGTACAAGCTCATTTGCTGCTCATAGGACAATCGCTGGAAACTTCACTCACACCGGTTCATTTTCAGCCAGATGATCTAGATTACAGAAGCCTCAGTCTTTTTAGCTGCCTCAACCGGCTTGAAAACATTTTACCCATTATGCTCTTCCTTTAAACAATTTCTGTCCTGTAACATTAATGCTGCAGCAAAGTTTCATCTTTTATTGTTCTGTAATTCCAGTGAGCTGCTGAATTGTTGTGAACCGAAAACCTCTTGTTGGGGAGTTAAAAATTTTAAACTGTGAAGGGTTTTTGTATACAATAAGTATTTAATTTAAGATAAACCACTGCATAGCAAATTGTGTTGTGCAATTCATTAAGGTTTTCTCTAGGAACACTGGATCACTACTCTGAAATTCACAGGAAAGGGACTATTTTTATTGTCTCTTTCAATTTATGGTTGTACCGAGATCCTTTAGCAGGAATTTTGCATAAATAGAAAATATTAGTAGAACAAAAGTAATCAATGCTTTATAGAATCATAGAACCATTTAGTTAGGAAAAGACATCTTAAATCATGGAATCCAACTGTTAACTCAGCACTGCCAAGTCCACACTAAACCATGTCCCTAACTAGCTTAGAAAAACATTCTGAACAAGCACTGATAAGCACTTTTAAGTAATTAACGTAATTGTTGTTCTTTCCCAAGGAAACTGGTTTTTTATAAAAACTCCTAAACTTTTCCTTACAACAGCTCTCCGGTGTCACCTTTCACGTTACTTCAGTAAGAAAAGTAGCACTAATATCAATTTTTAATAAAAACAGAAATATGGGCGTGAAACAAAACCAGTAAGCTTTTCCTAGTCATTTAGTTTCAGAACCACGTGCTTAAGAAGTTCAATTTGAAAGACAAAATAAGACTATCTCATCGGACGTAAAAACTCTTGTTGTTCCGACGGTCTGCACCATCTCTGAATGAGAGGAAGCATCGCCCAGCAGAGCAGCAGAGTTTCTATCAAGCACCTGCAATAACACAGCACGACCAGCTACCTCTCGGCTCTTCTCCGGGTGCTCCATGACATCTCACCCGTACGGGGGAAAAACCACAGGAAGGCAACTCTGCCTCTGGTGCTATGTCACCAGGAGCGACGCTCCACACATGAAGCCTGGCGGCAGCTCCCGCGCCGGCCGCGCTCCTGCCCTCGCACCGCGCCAGCCTTTTGTCTGCCGGGCCGCCGGGCACCTTCCCGCAGGATCGCGCCGGGCAGCGCGGGGATCGCTGCAACAAAGGGAGCCACAAATCCACGCGCTGTCCCCCAGGCCGAGAGGCCCCGCTGGGCACGCCGGCGGCCGCTCCCCTCCCGCGCAGCACCCTCACCTTTCAGGCAGAACATCCTGCGGCCCGGCGGGCAGCGGCGAGGCGGGGCCGGGCCTCCCTCCCTCCTCCCGCCCGGGCCGCGGGGAAACGCGGGCGAACGAGCGCGGCCACTCACGGGACGGGCCGCGGCTCCTGGGGAGGGTCAGTCCGCATCATCTGTCAGCATTTGTCGCTGCCCTCCTGCAGCTCGTGGGCATCCAGGGGTCAGCGCTGGGGAAGGAAGTCGCCGTAATCCAGCTCGCTTGTTCCTTACAAATTACTGACCCTGCTCTTTGCGATCCTCCCCTGCGTCTGGTCTCTCTCCCGAAAGTGCTTTGAGCAGTTTTCTACTTCTTCTATAAATATAGGGTTTGTTCATAATCCAAAATCTTCTAAGTGTATCTGATCAGTCAAGCTAGAGAAAATGGGTGGTTTTTTTGTAATACTGTATATACCTGTGTGCTTTAAGACTGCTGGTGGATGGATGCCCATCTCTGGAAGTGTTCAAAAGAAAGGCTGGATGGGGCTTTGAGCAACCTGGTCTACTGGAAGATATTCCTGGCCAGAGCAGGGGAGTTGGAACTACATGGTCTCTAAGGTCCCTTCCAGCCCAAGCCATTCTACAATTCCTCTGCTCAGCACCAGAGATGTTGTAGCTAAAAAGATTGCTTGCATTACTCCCTATTTCTGCAGAGGAGACCTTCAATAATAGAAGGACACAGCCGTGTAAGCATTTTATTTTATATGGATCACAAAGAGCTGCCACCAGCACAGTGCTTACCCATAGTATTTGGGTCTAAATGAAGTTGTGTTGTGTTGACTAACTTTTATAGGGCTTGACCTTGTACAGCAAAGAAATACAAGAACTGGGGAACAAGGTAAGGGTCAGGGTAGCCCATCTTGCTGAACAAACAAGAATTGCAACTGTCTCCAAAACCGAAAGTCCTAAAATCCTCCATGTAAAGCCAAATGAAAATAAAGAACACATGCAAACACATGTTATCTTTAGGTGGAGCTCCCGAAAAAAACCTGGCCCAGACACCTTGAAAACAGCAATTCAGACCCCAGATGAAGCAGTGTTAATGAGATGCTAAGCACCATTGGCTGGCTTCTATATTAAAGAATTACATTTCCAAGTATCTGTCCTCACGTAAAAAAAGTTACTTAACTTTAGAATGGACTATGAGCAGGCTGTGGTGGCAAAAAAAATGGAAACATTACATTGGAAAAAATTAAAAATTAAAAAAGAACACTTATATAGTTTAGCCTGCCTTTTCTCTTTCAAATCTTGCTAGAAAGGGACTAATGTCAAGATTTCCTTATGCTCTGAGAAGCAAAGGGACCCTTTCCCCTTAATTCCATTTTCTGGTGCTCCAAGTATCCATGTGCTCTTTCGTACCTCAGAGGGCTCTGGGAATAAAGAGTTTATGGAGGCAAAATAAACAAAAACCTATTGTAGCTGGAGGAAGACTGCCTGGATACCAGAGGGATTTTAAGGTCCAAGCATGTTAAATCTACTCATTAATTACATGGAAGGGGAAGTAAGAAACACATCAGTGATAATCACCAGGGACTGAGAACAGCTGCCAACACTCCCCTGGGGACTAAGAAAGGATACAGCAGATTGTAGGGGAATCACAAACACAAGTAAAAAATACAAAAAATACAAAAAAAAATTATGAAAAAAAAACCCCAAAACAACAACAACCACAAAAAAACCCCAAACAAACAAAAACCACCAACAACATAAAAAAACCAAACAAACAAACAAAAAAAAAAACCACACACACCAAAACCAGCAGTCTGTTCTGCACATGGGCAGTACAGAAAACTGTGTCAATAAAACAAGGAAGAGGAAGCCAACTATGGAACAATAATAGTGTCTGAGAAATTAGATAGAGCTTAGAGACAATTGCTGAAAAGTCTGATTTGCTCTGGTCCATAACACCAGTGATACATACTCCTCTGGGAAGGTTTGGGCCCTTGGGGAAGTGTATCTTCCTCAGGGCATACACTCTGCCCTGTTCACCAGCTTCCCCTCCCACCCTCACCAGGAGCAGAGCAAGGAAGTGTGAAAGCGATCCTCACTTCCCTGTTGTCCCTTGGAAAAAAGGGAATGCTTAAAACAAAAAGTAAGTGAAATAAAAGTTCATATATTTTGGAAGAAGGCAGAATTATCAACCCCCAGACAGGCCTACAGCAGTTCAGCATCTATTTTAATTTTTTTAGTGTACCAGGACTCTATGAGTGATCCAAGGCCACATGTGCAGCTTTACAGCAGCAAAACCAAGGAGGCCTGATATCCCCCTGACTGCCTCAAAGGTAGTGGACCTTGCTATCTAGGAAGCTGGCAGCTCCTTGCCCCAGCTCTTCTCTTGCCTGGCCATTTGCAGTATGAAATCAAATTCCCATCAGGGAACCAGTTCTCTTACAGCCTGCATTTCATTTTGCAGTCTGTGACTCTAGGGAACCAAATTTCCCCATCATACCTGGGTGAACTCTATAGAAATAACATGGAAATATCTTCCAATGGCCATATTACAAAGTATGCTGACTCTGCAAAGCATTGCATTTTGTGCTGGATACAAAGAGACAGCTACAGATGGGAAAGAACATATCCCACCACATCTATCCCCTGACAGGAGAAGCACCTCTCCTAGCTGCCATAATGCCATCTGCCATTGCCACCTCTCAGGGGGGCACTGCTCCCACCCAATGGATGCTAAATAGACTGGCTCCATAGAGGAGATCATAACTGACATGAAGAACTGTGCATATGTATCTATGTTTAATAGGGAATGGTCACGATCTTTTAAATAGAAATGTTTTAACCACATGAAGTCAGGGATTTTGAAACACCAAACCACATCTTTCATCCTCTCCCTTACCCTCACTCACTGAAATGTCTATCAGCTCTCTGAGCACAACTAGAAGAAAAGCTGCAGTGTCATTTCTCCCTTGTTGAAACATAACATTGCTAGTGCCATTTCTCTTAGCTGCCCTAATCTGAAAATTTAACAGGATAGGAGGGAAATTAATTCAATAAAAATATGTACATACTTGCACCACTTTTTGGATATTAAAGATTGTACCATTAAAATAAGCATGGAAGAAAATCCAGCTCAGATCTGCCCAACTCACAGAAAAAATGATGAGAGTTTAGGCTGTTTCTGTCCCGCTTCATGTGTTGCAGCACATCAAGGTGCATCCCAATTTGAGTGCCAGCTAGCATGGCTGTTGGGGCATCTAATTAAGCCCTGTTCCTTTTTAGAACCAAAGCAATCCTTGGAGATTCCATTTCTGATACCCTGGATGGGTGCCAACTATCATTTTTCTAAAGCCTGAATTCTTCTTACACATTTGCCTTTCAAGGTGTGCTTAACACAAAACCAAAAGCAACAGAACAAAACAAAAAAACCCAAATAAACAACAACAAAATCCTGAAAAGCTATCCAAAGAAAACAGCTGGAGTAAAAATAAAATTTTCAATTTGAGAGTTGACACATGCCACACTACCTAGTCTGCAGGCAGCTCAAGCACTAAGGAAAGCCAGACCCAGAACCTACCAGGCTCTGTTCTCCCACTGGTGATAAGAGACAGGAGATAAAGAGAGGTTAGGTCAGCCCCAGCATATCTTTAAAGAGTCAGCACTGACTCGGAAAGTGAACACTGGAAAAAAAGATATTAACCATTATTTTGATAAGTAAAACCAAATATTCTTATAACTCCAAGCAAAAGAAAAATATTTTGCTATTATCTCTTGCAATAGCACGTTGTCTTGAATAGCACATATCTCTTGATAGCACATATTATATTACCTATTCTACTTGAGGACTGAGGGTGGAGTTTCCTCATACAATGAGGAAGGAAAGAAATATTTCAAAAATTATTTAAGATTAAGAAAATCGTTTGGGGAAAGTCACAGTAAACATAATGAAACAAGTAACTTACTCAAATGATCAGGCAGAAAGTATTTCTTTTAAAGCAGTAACTCAAATTGCTAAGTTTTCACCATAGCAGGAACTGAAAACATGTATCCTGTCCTGCAAAAAGTCATGCAAGCAGGTGACTTGTGATGAATGGATCTTTCTAAAATTATCAGTGAAATAACTAGTACAGAGCTACTCTCACACTCCAGATTTGCAGCTTGTCCCACCCTTTAAAACAGAATTTTCCAAACTGTTAAATGTAGAAGAAAAAAATGGAGTTTTTCATACCTTTAAGGAGCAGGAATGAATAGAACCAATATAAACATTTGGGGAAAAAAATGTATGCCTGTAATTAGAGCAATGTTCTTCCAATAAAACCTCTGACACTATTTGAAGTTGTTTTCCTAGAGAATTAAACCTAAAACAATGACCTTTTACTTGAAGGAGGGACACAGTTCCACTTTGATCCTTTGTAAACTTAGGAGCCAAAGTAAAATCCTTTAACTATGTGTCTTTTTCTTCATCAAAAGATGATTTTCAATTAAAAACCTTTATTTTTATTCCTGCCCTAGCTACAGCTATACTGGTGGAGTTTTTTTTCAATTAGGTACTGCAGACAGCATTTGTGAAATCCTGTTCTGGTTTCTGATTATTGCAAACAAAACGTTCTTCTGTAATAAACCCAAAAGTGTTTGCAGGTGCAGACACAAAGTGCTTGGCCTTAAAATTAATAAAATAAATGTTTTTAGGAACGTGCTGCCTTCTGCCTTAAATGAGGAAGAAAACAAACACAATGAACTCATGAATTAGTTTGCCTTATCTTTTGCTTGCCTTACTCTTCAGGCAAAGGGCACAGAAAGGGCAAAATCTTTTAAAGAGCTGCTGTAGGTCAAGAAAGGAATCTGTAACCAACTTCTCCAAATTCATTCAGGAATTTCTTTGCCACAGAATTTGAATAAAGAGGGCATTCCTGGTTGTACGGGTAGGACCAGAGTGTACAGAGCCTTAACACGTGACCAGAAGAACAATAATTATATGGAAACAGTGACTGATGGTCCTAAATTTAAGGGAGAGGCTAGAGCAGAAATTCTGAAGAAAAAGCCTGGGAAAACAACAGGCAATCCAGTAATTTCAATCTGCTGCTAAAAGACTTGCTTCTCAATAAAAAGAAGATTCATTGTTTTGCAAGGGTTGTGTGCCAAATTAGCTTTGATTAATGGATGCAACAGGGCTTCACTGATATTGTTTACTATTAAAACAAAACAAAAATGCCCCTCGCGGGCACTTTCATTTACCCAGTCATCTGTGCATTGCTCCAGAAAATTGCCACAGGTTGGCAAGGGCTTGTTCCCTCAGCCTGATGTCGTCAGTGTTTCACTAACCCTGGTAACAAAAAGCCCCTGGGGAATGCTCTGAGGCCGCCTTTGGGTAATCAGGAATACCAAAACCACAGGCAGCACGAAGAACGCATGAATTCCCCCGCCATCATCCTGGCATCCAAAGACAGCTGCATCATCCTACAGGGATGAGGAGAAAAGAACAGGTTCTTTCCTGAAATAGGCACAAGTACGACACGTTGTAACCAAACAGAGCAATGGTCTTTTATCAAAAAAAAAACCCAACCCTCTCCAAGGCTGAAACAAATGCCGGACCAACAAAAAGCAGCAAAGAGAAGAATCCGTTTCTCTTCTGCCCTAGGTGTACGAGTGTGCAGACACACCATCCGTACTACCTGGGGAGCTGCCTTCATTCACACCATCACAATTACCTAACAAATAGTTCACTGAAAAACTGAGGTAAAACCAGCAGCACTTTAAGCAGTTTTCTTCTGATTTAAAGCTGCAATACAAAATATACTCACGTCCTTGACAAAGAATTACAAGAATTGGCACTTTAGCATGAGCTGTCCTTGGGCACCAAATTGAGCCCGTATTCTTATCAGTAACCGTGCTAGGGCAGGGTGACAGGGCCATTTGTAGCTTGTTACAGCTTCACGTGAGTACTGCAATGGGAACTATTTCTGCATTCCCATCTGTTCTGATTCCTTCCTTGCTACAAACCTGAGACAGCCCCGAGGTGTTTTCTGCCATTGTCCCTGGGGCAGAAACACAACTGCTTCTTCACTGAGATCCCGGCATGTGAGAAGTGTCAGCACAGAGCAGCCGGAACAAAATGTGTTATTCCTTATTAGACCTGGTTACTTTAATAGATTTATTGCCTTCCTCACAGTCCAGCTGAATGACAATCTGACAGAAACCGTGGAAGGGCTGCAGCCCCCTTGCCATTGACAGTTCCACTGTCAGAGCCAGCCAGCGACTCGGTGGGAAAGGAGTTGTGCTGAGTGCAGAGCATCTTCTCTCTTTGCAAAACCAGATCAAGCTGGTTACGAGTCAAACACAGAATTTAATACCTGATTCTGGCACTGCATGTCACAATACCTCATTTCATTCTGAAATGAAAATGCTGTATTTACCATATATGGCATTACATGCATTACTCAAGGCTAATAAAATTGAATTAGTAACTCCTGGATGAGAGTTTCCATGTAAGCATGTAGGAAAGTAGGCTGTAATCAGTCATCCTTACTCATCACCTCTTTGGCAGTCTGGATTACAAGGGAGAAAAAGATACAAAAGACTCCATGGAAATTACAAGCAAGTGCAAACAAATTTCAGTTTCTAAAAGGCAACAGCCTGACTATTCATTAGTTTCTGTCCCTATTTCAGACATTAAAATTAGATATGAATGACAGAATCAAAATTAAGAGCCTGTTTCTTCCAAAGGTCCCTCTTTAATTAATGTAGTCATTAGCAAGGTGCCTGCAAGAGTGTGATTCAGAGTATTAAGCCTAATACATAAACTGTGAGCATCCCCACTGCATTAGGGAGGAAATATCTGCATATGCAAAACAAAGCCATGGGGAGGATAAAAATAAAATTCAGACATGCAAACAAGCAAAAGGAAAGAGAGGCAGCAGGTGACAGGAGCAGGTCTGATGGGGATATACTGCATGAACCCAGTCACAGAGTGCATGGAGAGCAGGTGCCCCTCCAAAGCAGTCAGGAGGCAAAACTGTGCCTCGCTCCAAGAACTGCTCCTGTCAAGTCTGACCTGCTAACTGACAAGCACAGCTTCTTGTACCATGATTCGTGGACATGGCCCTCAGTTCAAGCAAGAAGCGAGAAGAGGTGTGGGCAGAAACCTCCCCTCTCCCCTCCAATAACCACAATATAGACTGGCGCACTGTTACCTTGTGTTACCTTGGAGAAAGTGTGACCAGGGATAACTTCTATTTAACATCCTCACGTGCTACTCTCAAGGAAAATGCAGCCATGTCACTCCCTCTGCTTAGGTGCTTGATCTGACAACTTCTGAGCAGCTTTATATGAAAACTTTTTACGGTGCTTCTCAGATCTCTTATTTTGGAGTGAATGAGTAAGTAAGTGACGCACCAGTTGCAAAGCACCTAATTCACAGCCCATAACTGCCTTCCAAACACTACAAGTTCACCAGGATTCAATGTCCAGGGAACCCATCTGCTTCAGGGAGATAAAATGCCAGGCAGAAGCTGCCATGCCATATGTAAGGGAAGCTCTAGAAGGAGCAGAGGGTGTACATATTAATTACCTCTCCTTGGGATGGAAAATGTGCCATTTTCTTAAGTGTCCAACATACACGCTCACATACTGAAAATACACCTTGCTTCGGTATCAAAAGCACCTAGGCCTTACATTTTACCCACTTCAGCTCAGGCTTCAGAACAACAAGCTACAGATTCAAGTTGTAACAGCATTTACACTTCAATTCTCCAGGGGGGAAAAAAGAAAAAGAAGAAAACAACACAGAGGTTTCCACTTACAAATGGGAGAGGCTGGTAGGTAAATTATATTACTAGAAAAATATAAGCAAAACCGAACACCCAAACCAACTCCCAAAACGAGGTGCTTGGCAAACCTAGAGTTTAATTTCTTTATTTTTATTGAAGTTCTGCAGCTAAAGGACAAGAAGAAAAATTATTTCACAATTTAAACCACAAACTGTCAAATCCACTCTATTTAATTGTTCTAAATATTATAATAGAAGCTAAATACGCTCTTTCAGAATTCATCAACTTTAGTTATTTAGCCACATTCTTAACCTTCAGCTTCACTTTCTTTTCATTTGTAACAGATTGGAGGAAAAACAAGAAGTTGGTATACTTGCAATGTTCTGCCAGAATGGTGAGCTATGACCATGCTGGAGACAAAGGTCTCCTCAGTTTTAGAGGACAATTAATGAAACAGTTGGCTAACAACTGCAAAGAAATAGAATTTTTCATGTACTCTATTACTTGACGAGCAGTGCATGGGAAAACACATACAGCACGTTGTTTCAGCTCAAACAGTGCATCCACTCACTGGAAAACATCCAGTGTGCTTTATAAAATATAGCTATTTAACAGTAAAATATGAAGGTCAGGAGGCATCAGTTTTGACCCCTAGTGAGAGGGAAAAAATTTTCCCCAAGTTTTCAGCCTAAGGATAAGCTGGACATTAGAGGGTACCCTGGGAACAAGAAAAAGTGTATAAAGTCTATAAAAGTATAGCATAGTTTATATATCGTGAAGTAAAACTGGAAAACTTTCAAAGCAATACACTCTCAGAAGGAAATCCACAACATCTCATGTTTCTTCATGCCTGCAAAGAAGCAAGCAAAGGAGCACTGCACCAGCGACCCTGCTAATCCAAACAGCACAGACACTGCGAGACAAATTGGCTTGCAGTGTCCCTGTAACTTTGGAAGCACAGGGTTAAGTCAGGTGCTGCTCAATTTGTTTGCATTTCCCACCACTGTGGTCTTCTACAGTGCCAACAGCCAAGAGAACTCTGGCTGGAGCTACTCTGAGCCTGAAATTCAACTGAATGCAAGGACGGTCAGGGTCTCATCTGACAGCAGCACAGAGCTGCCCAGAAGGAACTGGGATCTGCCCCAGGAGTTCTCTAACACCAGGGGGTTAACTTCCCCTCTGCCTAGGAAAAGCACACTTCTGAGACAGCCACTCTAACACGTGGATTCACAACACCACACAAGCCTGTTCTTCTCTTCAGCTCCTCCATCCTAACAAAAAACATTCCACATTCCCCCGAGAGATTAAGACTCTTCAACACAGTTAACTTACATTAGTTATGGCTCTTGGAGTAGGCAGTGAAACCAGTCACAACTCTTCATAAAAAAAGTCCACTGGGAAATATCCTTTAGTACACACTGCTGTTCTCCAGTCACTACTTCCTGGAGAGGCACAGACATGCTGGGATAGCAGTCAGGAAAAAAGGAAGAACTGCAGCAAGTTTAAAAGATTATAGAATTTTTTTTTTTTCAATTCTATTTTTGCCTGGAACACTTTTGATCAGATAATTTTTTTTTTTAAATAAAAGATATGTGCACATTCAAAATAGCAAATAATTGGAATTTGGCAAGGTTTTTATACAATAATAACCATGGTGTCTGGATCTATGTTTTTCTGATAAAGCAGAAGAAGACATGTGGATTTAAACAAATGGTTCTGTGGTACCAATGCAGATATTCTGTGATGCTGGCATTTCTTTAACTTGTTTCTGTAGGTTACAAATTTTTGCTTAGCAAACCTATTCTCAGATTCCCATCTGTGGCAATATTTGCCAGAAGACATAGGAAAGAAAGCAAAGTTTTGATTAAATATATCTATGTACAAGCACACAAAAGCTGGTACTTCAGGTTACAGTTAAATGCAGGACTTGTGACTGTCCCCAGCTGTTCTGCCAGTGTGAAAACTTTTCTTTGCCACTGTGTATCATGAAAGTTTTACAGAACCCTCTGCTGTGCCATGATAAAAATATGCTAAGAAAAATAGTATATACATCAGTACTTGAAGTAGTACCTCTGCTCTCAGCTGTGCTTCCATAAAAGCACAACATCCAACAGTCCAATCACAAAAATTTGATAGAAACTTGACCAATTGCTATAAATGCATAGAACTATATCCAATTTTATCTTTGCACACAGAACCTAAAACATGTAAAAGGTAGTAGAAGACAGAAAATTTGCTTTTGTATCAAATCTCTCATTATTTTTTCTTTTCAAACATTCAGATTTGCATATGCATGCTTATACTTACTAAACAAACAATTATTGATATAAAAAATCCTCCCCGGAAAACATACAAAACAAAAACAAACAAAAACCACAACCAAAAAAAAAAAAAAAGTCTTTCACAAAAAGGTACAGAAAGCATATAATATTTGTTTTGGATTTATTCCAGTCTCTTACACAAATACTTTTTGAGGTTTCCATAAATGATTATTTATGGACTTGTCCAAAGCTTTAAGAATCCTTTTTTACAGACACACATGCCCCGACAGTACAAGCCATCACATGCTATGGCTTCTACAAATGCTAACAGCTCCCTTTGGGTTTTTGGGCCTTTATCTATGTAGTAACTGACATGACTTTTTCCCACTTTGAATACAAGATCTTCTGCAAAAACATACAGGAAAAAAAGTCCAATAAAATGATTTTACACTGGAATAGCAACAAGAAGTCTTGATTTGGTAATCTTGCTTATGGAAACTTATTAGTTATTGGCACTCTTACATCTCATTACAAAAAAAAAAAGTGATTACTTGTCTGTTCCTGAAACCCCCTTGTAAACTATACTCATGACTTAAAAACCTAGAATGGAAAAATTATTTGGACTAAAGACTGAGGTGATGCTCTGGTACTGCAGTTAGGTGAGATCAGACCTGCCTACATCTATCTTGAGTTTCTATAGGAAACTCTGAAAATACAAACTCCAAAAACCAAAAGGTCTTGAGTCTCAAGCCTGCCTCTGGAATGTGAAGAAAAACTCATCTGATAATATTAAACTTACATGATGCACATTTAACCAACCACAGGTAGTATAGGCAAAACTACAGGGCATCATTTTTACTGACATAA
Organism: Phainopepla nitens; assembly: GCA_013400175.1. Taxonomy (NCBI): domain Eukaryota; kingdom Metazoa; phylum Chordata; class Aves; order Passeriformes; family Bombycillidae; genus Phainopepla; species Phainopepla nitens. The sequence goes on along the minus strand of VXBQ01000632.1, from coordinate 183,618 downwards.
TAAGGCAGCATCAATACTATATTGTGACAATCCAGTAATTGTTCAGTTTATGGAAATCTGACCCCTTGGTAAGTGTGATGTTCTCAGACCATAAGTCATTAGGAAGTAAACTGACAGCTTTGGTCAGAGTTGTCATCAGCATGTTAGGATTGCTTCTATCAGATGCACTGCAAGGACACAAAAGGCTCAGCCCACAACGAGTTATTTATGAATTTAAATTTACTTTTAGCATGAAAACAAATTCTCACATCTAGACTGGTTTTGCAAGGAAAAAAATTGGCATTTCACACACTTTGATATTAAAGACTGAGACTTGGCCAGCAAACAACAGAAAGCCAGTGGCTGCCACCTTCTGAACTGGGTTTGATCAGTCATTAAAACACAGCAGTTACCTGAGAAACAAGGTTTCTCTAATGACTCTAAATAGATAAGTTTTCTGGGTAATATAACCTGCAGTAAAAAGCAGCCAAGACTTTTAAATTTTGTGATGCAGAAAGACTGGAAAGCAACCAAGTGAAATGGAGGGAGTGGGTAAAACATCTGAGCAATAAACAGGGACAAGAGCTGGAGGAGAGCTTGGAAAACCTCACTGTGTAAGAGCTTCTTCTGATGCATTGTCACCTGTGGCCAGACCTGACTGGCAGTTGTGCTTCTGCAGCACCTGACCAGAAAAGCTCGGTTAAAATGCTGCCATGTGACTCATTTACTAAAAAAAAAAAAATAATTAAAAAAAAATATTAAATATGGTGAAACCTGTGCCATGAACTAACTCATGTGTTATCTCTATTCAAAGTTACTTGCTATGTCAAACTTGTGATAAACAGCACAGGCACACATGAACCACTGTCCCATTCTTCCATCCATCAGAAATCTTTTGCAACACATCCAAGCACTTTTGTTTCAAAGAATACTCTTCTCAGTCTTTTTCCAATAAAGTGGTTTCTAAAGGAAAAAAATGATCTTGAGCTTCAGTCTGAAAATACATAGTACCCCAGAAAGTAAAACATCTGAACTAAAAAGTCTAATTAAAGAAGAAGAAACATGAAGGTTACAGTCTGCCCACATTTCAAAGGGCCTCCAGCTGACTGAGGAGGAAGAGGGCTGAGCAAGAAATGTTTCAGAAAACAAACCTTTATTTTACTGTCAATTTTTACCATCTCTTCTACTAAGAGCTTTATCAAATGTGAAGTCTGATTGGTGCTACCAGCCTCAAAAACACTGCACTACTGTGTACATTTTAGAAAGAAGAAGCAGCAGCCCCTGACTTCCACACAGGCAGGGATCAGCCACGCAGGACATCGGGGCGTGCCCCAGGTTCGCAGTTACCGTTTACTTTTGTGCTTGCTCATTTCAAACTGGCAAATCCAGCCAATCTCTGTGCTCGCTTACGGTGTGCAAGCTCCAGTTTGCAGCCAAGGCAGATTAGCCGCTTTGCCGGTGAAATACCGCACAACACATGCAGCCTTGTGCCTGTCACCCAGCAGCCTCGTGGGAATGCAATCTGAGCCTGGAGGAGCAATGGAGCGGCAAAAGAAGAGGTTTAAAAAGACAGGAAGAGAAACAGCTCAGAAAGAACAATTCCTTCATTTCCAGCTTCTGTTATTAACACTCCTGTCTTTACACATACAGTTAGGAGGAGAGCCTGTGATTTGTCAGACTTACTTTTTTTACCAATTTACCTGAGCAAGAGCTGGAGCAAAAACTATTCTGACAGCTGAAAAACTACTAAAATTTCATCTAGTGTAAAACAGTCTGGTTTTCTATATAACACTTGCTATGTCTGCCGTGCCTCTCATTTCTTTCTAGTTTGTGTTAGTTTAGTGATGTGGTTAATTTGAGCGCCAAAGACAATACTGTTTTGAGCCCTCAGTTTTACAAAGGCTGGCAAGCAGTAATGCAACAGAGCAGCGGAGCAAATTAATTCGAGAACACAGGTGGCCATTTATCACACACGGTTTTGCCTTGGTACACAAACCTAAGACGACCATTCTGCCAGGTATGGATTATCAAACTCTTCCAACACTGCAAGCCTGAGTCGCAACCCAGGGTAAAAGACTTGCAGCTGTGACAAGTTTCTACTGCCCAGATATATAACCCCACACTCCCTTCAGCCCTGGCAATCCTCATCAGTCTGGCAGAGGATCCTGGTCAGACAGAAATGCACAGTTAGATTTATAATCCACGCAGATTTTACAAGTTGAGTCAAATTGTTCCCTGCAAAGAGAAAATACGCCCTGCATAATCTACACCTCCCCACACCTTCCCTTCAGAAATGATATTGTCATCTCCTCTATAGGCAGGCAGGGAGGCTTTCATAGCTTGCTGCCCAATTACAGGAGGAATTCTGCCCTCCTCCTCCAGCCTGTACAATGGGTTCTTTATGTAAATCACTGAGAAAAATTAAAACACCATTAATCCATCAGTAAAGCTTCCTTTCCCATCTCTGGCCTGTGGCGAGAGCACAGGCTAAGGAAGGCAGCACAAGAAACTTTATGGAAGTTACATAGAATCCAGCAGCAGGGCTCAATGGTTCTTATCAGTGCAAGACGCCATCCCACAGGTGTTAGAAGCTGATCTGGCATCGCTGTACAATATCAATATACCAACAGTCAAAAGTAAAAATTACTGGTTGCAAACGCAAACTCCCTTTAAAGAAGTTTTCAGCAGCTAAGTAAGTTAAAAAACAATCTTCAAAGCACAGCTTGAAGTTGTGTCCTAGCATGCAGGGAGCAAAGCACAAGCATATACATCCTGTTTTAGTGTTCCTGCATACAAACCATTTACTAAAGCCACAATCTGTTCTGACACGGAAGTGAAATTCTGGTCAAATGCCTATTAAGTGCTACCAGAAATGAAAAGAAATAAAAGGCCCTTTGAAGATCAAATGCCCTCAGAGAGCCTGCCTGCTCTTACAAAAGTGACCTTACAGCACAACTGAGTCAACCTTACACTTTCTATTAACAAACTTCTGCTTTAGCAGCACTAGAGAAATTACAACCAAATCACTCACTTTACTGAATATTTTCAATCTTGAGCACACACACACACCCCGCTGCCCTCCAGCCAGCTACTGGTAACTGTAGCTCACCAACTGACATGAGCAAACGTCTGAAATTTGTTTTGATTTATGGCAAATATGAGGCAATTGGTTATTTAGTGACCTGACAAACTTCATTCAAAAACAGAACACAAAAAATAAAAAGTACTTTTTAGAAATCTCATATAAAAGATACTCCAGGTCTCAACGTTTCAAAGGTTCAGTCAGAGCTGCTTATCTCATATCCTAGATGTCTCTCCTGTCTGTGGAGCAATTCCTGTCACTTTCTTATCATCTCTTTTATTCTGCATCTGGGACCTCTTCTCAGTCTGCCCTCATAAAACAAAATGCACTTTAATTTTTCCCAGCAGGCCCATGAGACAGTCATCCAAGAAAAGTCACCCAGTCATTTAGAAGTGGAGCCTTAAATGGCTTTTGGTTCCACACTTTGAAGAGAGATTCTTACAGCACCTGCCCAAAGATTCTGGCACCAATGACTACTGGCTACAAGAAGCATAAATAAAACTTAGCTATATCCCACACAAGCAGTATCCAGATGGGAAATTAAAGGTTTTTTCTGTTAATTATGATAAGCTTTCACAGTTTTAACCCCCAAAAAAACTTGGCAAGGCAGTGCTGCACTTCGGCTTTTGTGCTGCCCCGCGCCTCCTCCCCCACCTGAGGCTCCTGGCCCCCGGTGGGACCCAAGCAGCTGGGCAGAGCAGCATGGAGCAGGGCTGACACTAAAGCAGTAATCGCAAGGGTTAAAGAGAAAGCAAGTCACCTTTTCTCTGCTGGCTCCGATAGGTCCAGTTCTCGTCATCCTCGTCTACCTGCTGCACGCACATGGAGGAGAGTTCCCCATCGCTGCGAAACAATCTCTTTGTCTGCCTTGACAAGGACGAGAAATTTATCCAGCTGACAGCACGCGAGAGAGAGCCTGGGTTTTGTTTGAGTTTGAAAGATCTCGAAACACACTCCTTTTTCATTTTCTTTCAAGCCAGTCACTGGCGCCGGTTCCAAAGAGACCTCTCTTGAATTGTTCCTGTCCCCTTTCCCAGTGGTTTTCCTGGGAGGCTAAACAAACTCAATCCGACTTCAGTCCAGGTTTCTTCTCGCTGCCTTTAAACCAGCACCAGTATGGAGGTAGGTGGCTGTGCCAGCGCAGCTCCCCTGAAACTGTTTTGATACAGCACTTAGGGAGCTGCCAAAGAAAACAAAGGGGAGGAAAGCAGCAGAAAGTGGCACCTTGCAGGAGCTCAGCGGAGCATGTAAGGGCTGAGCAGAGGATAGCACTGAGGCAAGTGTTTTCCCCATTCTCCACTCAACAGAAAAAACTGTAGCTCCACTCTTCTCCCTGGCATGACTGCCCAGGAGCGTGCAGGCAATTCAGTCCTCTCTTCTGGCTCATCACTAACAACCCACGAGAAGAGCAGGCAGAGATCACACCCTGGCATGGCACAGCTCAGGAGGGACAATAAAGCAACTACACTTCTGCCGCCTCATTCTGGCTTCCCCTGCTCTCCCTTAAGAGAAAAGCCTGGTGAAGGAGCTCCAGGAAGGCTCGTCTAACAATAAAACCGACTGCGTGGCTATCGCTTAGGATTAGAGTGAAATACGATAGGCTCGCTCTCCTAAAAGCAAAACTCCTCCTTTCCTCAGCCAGCTCAGCGGCAGCACAAACTTCTGAACTCTCCGAGCAGAAATAGGAAAGCACTTGCACACCTCTCCGGACTTGGAGAGGGGGAAAATAAGATCCTGGAGTTTTTCCACACCAAAAGCATCCTGAAAAGTGTGCTGAAAACATAAGTGCCCCCATAACTGGTGGTACGTTTGAAAAGAAACTAAATAAAAGTGCATAGACATAAACAAAATCTGAGCAGATATTTAGTGATCAGGCTCTCACTGGGGTCACTACAGCTCATAAAGCAGGTTTCGCTCCCAGCTGTTACATTCTGCTGCCTTCTCTTTAAACTAGCAGCTAGGAAAAGCACTCCACAGTGTGAAAGTTTTAAAAAGTCAGGCACTACTGAAAGCTGCAGTGCTTGCTTTGTATGCCAGTACCAATGCTGCTCCTAAAAGGGAATAAGCCTGCAAGATGGAGAAGCAAAGGGAGCATTTTAAAGTAGACAGGAGTTGGTTATACCAAGGCACTCCAATAACCATGGGTTTTGCTGGAACTGGTCACCAAGATAAAAGCTGACAAAACAAACAAACAAACAAACAAAACCACACAGGTTTCTATCTTGCAGCAAAAAATAGACTTGAATGTGGGAGACAGCCAGTAAGGTCAGCTCCGTGAATCCTCAAGGAGATGGTGGTATCGAGGAATCCGGGGTCGGGAGGGGGCAGGGGTGGGGGAGAGAAAGAACACAAAACCATACCCTTTATCGGAAGAACAAACACTAATGTCTTAACATCCTAACGGCTGCAGATGATGTTATCAAAAGGACATAGATCGTAAGAAAACAAGCGCGCAGTGTTCCGGCTCCCGACAACACACGCCCCAACCCCTTGGCAGATGCTACCGCAGCCCTCTGGATTCTGCTGCACAGCCTCTTCAAAACCATTAAAAACAAAGGCTCTGGCTTTTTCTGAAACTTATGGCTCTCTGACTCATAATAAGAGGATAAGGTTTAACCCACTGACTGGGAGGCAGAAAGCTAAGTCCTGTATCAGATTACCCTATGAGTCAACCAGACACACCAAAGTGACCTTTGGCTCCCACTAACACAGCACAATGGGTTGGCCAACTGTCTTCTGTAAATAATTTAATAGGCTGCTTTTAAATTGACCTCACTCCAACGAGGTAATGCATATGTACATACACAGGTCTCCCACCACTTCCCAAAGTCAGTGGGGCTGTAGTGGGGTTCTGGAGGGAGGGGCTGCAGAGGGGTGCACGCTGAGTGTGTGCTAAGTGAGTGGGAGTGGGAGCTAACACACTGCGAAACACTCGCTTTTCTCACTGAGTCATCAAGTCCTTCTAGTTTGGGGGGTTTTTGTCTTTGTTAACAGATACCACTGCCCATCCCCGATGAGACAAGAGACCCGTGTAGGGTCGGGAGGTTTCCTTTGTTTTTCTTCCTTTTGCTTACAACAAGACTTGAGAATGTGGAGTGAGATACCCCTAGAGACCGAAGCACTGAAATACCCATTTTGGAGCAACTCATGTACAAATAGGCAGGACTTATTATAAAAATCAAAGACCATGCTTAAAGTCAACTTAGTTCTTTAGACAAAGAGCATTTGGAATTGCCAGTACTGAAAAGTACAGAGAACTGTAAACTACCACAGCTATTACTGGCTAAATTATACAGAGCCAGATGTATAAAAACCCTGGTAGGAACTGCAGAATCACAGTCATCTCCTTTCCACTGTACTACTTAGAAAAAGAAGATCAGAGGAACCAACAAGAAGGAAACCCTTTCAGGTTAACCCAAAATGCCAGGTTAAATCTCAAAGGCCTGCCCAGAGTCTAGGCAGCAATTTAATTTCAGGAATTTTCCTGACCTGTCTGTACCTCTCCCTTTTTAAGACGGCACTGAGTCACAACTTGGTGATGCAAGAGCAAAAGCACTGTGACTGACCATAACATTTCCACTGTTACTGTAAACAGAGTAGTGTAATGCTTTGCTCAGAGTTTGGTATCATTCAGTTTCATTGCAGGAAAAGATCCATTTCTATACACTTCAACACTGTCACTACCACGGAATGCTTCTTATTTCTAGGTGACAAGCTTAATATCAGCATACATCGTTATACATGTGGATCAAGAATAAATTTCCCAAGATCAAGAGAAAACAGCAATTACCATTTGAAAAACAATACATGTTGAGTAACTGTTGCAAGTTAAGCCATTCTTTAATCACTGGCCAAATACAAGGCCACAGAGTTGGAAATTTTAGCGTCTGAAACATTGTAGAGGCTTAAATTTAATTATATAAAACACTCTACAAAGCCATATAAAAGAAACAGGGTACACTTCTAATAAGCTACGCTAATTTTCCAACCTGACTATTTTCTGCCTTATGAAGAAGACGTCATACAAGAATTTAGGCTTCATATTTTCCAGGTTATGTATGTAAAGATTAGGGCATTATTTTTACTACATTTTTTAAAATACAAACCAAGCTCAGTAAAAAATATGAAGGAATCACAGAAGGAGAAACACAGGGCTTGAAGTAGAAAGCTAAACTGGTTCCTTCCCCCGTGCTTATTTATTTATTTATATTTAGAGGTGAACAAGACCAATAAGCATAGTTTCACCATCAGGATTTTTACCATGATTAGACCTGATTGTCTAGGAATTCTCTAAAAGTTGTTGATCAAACACAAGGTTCATAGCCATTGTGTTATCCTAAGGCCAGATAAAACAGCAAAAAAAAAAAAAAAAGTTTGACAGAAAAGGTTTCGGGTCAGTGTAAAAAAAAAATCAACAAAGCAGAAAGAAAAAAACCCCAAAACACCACAGACATGCTCCATTTTTTGGCTTTCGGTACAATCTGCATGTGAATTGAATTCCTACATTTCCTAGTCTATCACTTCTCATGACTCAAGGAGACAATAACATGGATGATTCACATTTAGAGCTTGCTGGGATAGCTCATGCTGCAACAGCTGAGAGGACACCTCTATCAGGCTTTCTGGGTGTTTTCCTTCAGCTGGTAACACCTCATCATCAGCCAGTCATAAAGCCAATTTGGATTAAGCATCGGCAAAAGCCCATTGAAACACCTTCCCTGCAGTCTCATCCCATCCTTACAAAGCTCTTGCGGCAGCCAGCAAAAGGAGAGGGGTGCTCCAGCAGCCCTGAGAACCCCTCCATCCCAGAAACTGCCCCAACACTGCCAGATCGACTACATATGGTCACATTCCCAGTGCACTCATCATCTCCAGGCAGGTGTGTGGGAATTTCAGTCAGTTTTGAAACCTTGTCAACCTGACCTGCATCATAGGTCTTTATGTCCACCGTGCCTGTTATTTTACAGGTACTGAAACGCTCACATAGCAAACCCACAAAGTAATCCACATCCCTGCATGCCTTTTGACAGCAAAGCAGCCACGGAGAGCATTTTGGTATAAGAGGGCCTCAAACTTCCAGTTAAGATTGTGTCCCTTTTTATGCGCAGGGCACATAAGTGAGAAACTCTTTCCCTCCCACCAGTGTAAACGGACCTGCGAGGGGGAAAAAATAGTAAAGAAATAAAGAAACAAAAATGAAGTTACTTGCCCAAGATCACAGAAAGGATAAGCAGCAAAGCTAAGAAAAGAAAGTAGGTCTCCTGGCTACCAGCCTTGTGACCTACTTAAGTAGACCCTGTCTCACACAAAAGCAATGCCTATTAATTGTTTCTATCACAACCCTTACAGAGCCTTTAAATGCCCTAATTACAAAGAAAAACTTCCCTTCTGTTTTTACCCTTTTGGTTTGGTTTTTTTTGGTTTTTTTTTTTCAATTTAAAAATACACCATACCAAAACTAAAGGAGGAGGGGGGTTTATACTGTAGGATTGCTTCCAAGCAGCGCACCCACATTTCCAACTTTATTAGGTACAGAAGGAAAAAAAAAAATCAGATTGCAGACATGCAGACAACTATTTTATCCTACAGAGCATAAACCAGCTTTTGGACAGGTCTGTATGATGCACCTGCCACAAGTCTCTCTTCCTCCTTTCAGTTTCTGTGTCCCAGAAGGATTCAGTGCATCAGGGCAATGTTTTCTCTGATTCATCAGCTGCACTTGCTTTGATAGGGAAATTCTGTAAAAACAGGGGTACCATTTCTATAAAATGCTAGGCTAAGCTGGAGCTGGTTCTCCCCTCAACAGCAGCTGTATGTAAGGATAATGGTATGGTGGCTCTTACTGAGAGAGAGAAATCAAGCAAGGAACACGAACAGTGCAAGCTGATAGTTAGCCAGAAAGACATTTGTAAGAGGGGCAGAACCAATGCCAGAATTCCCCAGGAAAAAAATACCTTTTTTCTATAAAATACTTTGATTCCAAAAGAGCAGGCAAGTTAACTGCGCATAGAGACACCCACCTGCTTCAACCATATACAAATGCATTCACCAGTTTTTGGCTTTCTTCATCAGCAAAATTCCAGAACTGATGCAAACTCCAAATTTCATAGAAAATGTGCTGGCAAGTGTGCAAGGAGTAGGGCAATTACTGGTGGCAGGAGCAGTTTCAAGTACTGAGCTGTGCCAGGTAAGAGTGTGATCGATACCCTCGAGGCATTTAAAAGACCTGTAGGTGTGACACCTGGGGACATGGTTCAGTGGTGGACGCGGCAGTGCTGGGCCAACAGTTGAACTCAGTGACCTCAGAGCTCCTTTCCAACTTAAATAATTCTATGGTATTCTGAGGGATACAGGAGGAAAGGGCTTGAACTGTGTCAAGTTCCAGCCTTGCCTACACACGGACGAGCTTTTCCTTCGTGAGGTTTGATGCTGGCGTAGAGCGTTAGGGGACGAGTAACAGGGCTTTGGTGACTTCAGGCACCGTGCAAATATTTGGGCACTCCACGGGCAGCCGTCCCGCCCGGCAGCGCAGCCCAGGGCAGCGCCGGGCCGGGACCGAGCCCGGCCGGGGACGGGCAGCGCCTGCCGGCAGGTGGCAGCAGGGATCCGGCCGGCACCCGCGCTCCCGCCGCCCAGGGACCTCAGCAGTCACGGTGACACACGGTAGTGACTTACCTTTCAGCAGTTTGCCTGCAGTAAGCTGTAATTATCTCTGTTGGAAACGTAATTAACGATTTTAGTGGTTTTTCATTTGGGCATGACAACTCACTAATTAAGATAATTCTGCTAAAAGCTCCCCCTAACTGTAGTCACCGCCTCGATTCCTACACACGTTCTCCTACGTTGTGGGGCTCTTGCTTTCATAACACAAAATGTTTTTTAAAATCTCCTAACCAGAGGGCCACCTCCTTTCCAAAGCTGAGGCTTGGCCAGGGAAGTACTCTGCTCACAACTGTTAGCCAACACATCCCAAGTGCTGATACACTGGGAGGATTAACCATCTAAGTATGGAAATTTTGTGGACAGTCAGTTTTCTGTCTGAAGAGAAGACTGCGGGTTTTTCCTCCCCAGGCACTTATCTGTTCGCTGAATCACCAGAAGTTATCAACAGCAGTTCTGATCAACATGGGAAGTCACTTATAGTCTGGGAGAGAAACTAGAGAGGTGTTCCAGCAGTCAGGCAGCATTCAGCACCTTGGCACTCCTCTGCCACACTGCACTGACCCTTACTCCAGCAGCACCCACCCTGTGCTGCTCCACCAGCAGAGCTGGCATGAAGGATGCTCTGAACAAAACCACCCCATGTCTCACAGGGCAACTCCAACCTCCCAGAAAAGCTATGTGCTTTTGTAGTATCCTGTATCCACAGGTAGTCCTCTTTGCTCGGGAACACTACAATGAATGTGAGTTTATAAACTCAACTCGCACTGCTTTAATCTAAATTGTAGGATCAGTTTAGTCTCTCCTACTAACCTGGGGACATGGTTCAGTGTTCATACAAAGAAGGGGCTTAAAAAACTTTTAATACTTGACTGCACAGAAACTTTGCAACACACCAGTTACATTAGAAATTTAGAAATAGGAGACTTCGGTGAAGTACAAGAAACTTTTACTGAATCCTGTGGAAATGCTGACAGCTGCATTGAAAGTAACTAGAAGGCAGTTAAAAATAAACTTTATAAAAAATTAGTTTACATGTAGTTGAAGATCATTCTGCCAGCAGGGAAGTACCCTAAGACAACTAAATATTTCCCACTTCTCTGATTAAGAGGATACCAGGGAAACTGCAGAAGGGATAAGGCTGTTTGCTTTGAGGTGGAAGCCCTCTGCTGGTTAACATAAACTAATTAGCACACTAATCTAAATGTTTTTGTAGATAAGAAAACCACAGAGAACAAAAAAGGCAACAGTACCTAAAGAAAAAGCCAAGAAGAATCATCAACATCTCAGAAATCCTTATTCTCCATATTCTTTACTTTTCTCGTTTGTATTTACATACCCTTTGAATTACAAAATATGCAATTTAATAAACCTTACTAGGTATTTGCAATAGGAAAATACTAAAAAGGAACTTTAGAACCCTGTGAGACACTTGGACAGACCTGACCATTCAAACACTGAAAACATATTTCATATGAGTGTTATAAACAGGTCTCACTCTTTGATATATAAACCACAGGAAACTATTTCTTCCTATAGATACAAATGCTATTTGTGCACATCTTTTTGTCCCAAGTCCAGTATTTTTAAAACACATTTCAAAATTATTTCACAGCCAACCCAGCAAAATTATTTACCTTACTGAAACTGTATGTAAGTCTCTTCTAGGAACCAATCTAAGCACATGCTGTTTTTGAAAACCATTCATAAATATGGAAATTCAGACTACAGACACAGGGCTCACATTTGCATGTGTGTGCACAGGTATAGGACTGCAGCAGTCCTTTTCCAGTTTATTGCTATGTTTACATGCCAGCTAAGCCTGGCACATGGTAAGTACAGAGGAGAGTGTTGCAACTCTGTTACAAAATTTGTACATGAAACTCAGCCCCACCACGCCTGGAAGAATGCTGCTATCTCCTCTTTTCCTGACAACAGCCCTAGGTTAAAAGACACTCATTTCTAGGCGGAGGATGAGCACAAGGAATGTTGCTGACACACAGAGGGTGAGGAGGAAAACAATGAATTTGTGTCTTAGTTACTGTCCTACATAGTTATATTTAATCCCAATTAAAATAGCTCTGTTAAAAGCTTGATGAAAATGCAAGAGAAAAAACTTCTAAAATAATGAACATATGGCCTATGTATGTGCTCTCTCTGTATGGAGTGCCTGTGCATGTGCTCACTGCCTATGTACACATCCACATGTGCAGCAGGAGTACCGTGACCAACAAGAAAAATTTTCTCCCTCCCTGCAATTTCCCCTCTGCCATGTACAGGTCTGAAATCAACTTTGATTTTTATTGTTTTTTTCAATCTGAAACACTTAAATATTTTCTCCTACCAGCAGAAGTTTCTAGGTGGAAAAAACCCGACAGAAGATACAGAAGAATAGTCTGCAGGGTCACCTGTGGTCCCCCCTAAATAAAACATTTGAGACACAAGAAGTGTTCACATTCATCAGCTGCAAAAAGAAGATGAGAACAGGAGGTAAAATTAAAGTGCAAGTTATCATCAGCAGAAGAAAAGACAGGATAAATAAGGACATTCACGCTAGCAGCAAGAAGAATCTGATGCTACCTCTCAGCCACTGGCCTGTGAAATAATCAGCCTCTACAAAAGAGTTGCTTAGTCACAGTTAAAAACCCAAGAGTATCAATTCTTAAATCACAGCACAGAGAAACTAAATCAAGCCTTTGCAATCTCTGCTGTAATTTGCACCAAATCATCTTGTTTATGTATCTAAAGAAAGCTCATCTTCTGGCACTCACTGAAATACAGGGTGGGAGGGGTAGAAAGTGAAAGAGAAGTCACATACTATTGAAATTACAGGTGTTAAAAGTGTTTGTTCATCAGATACTAATCTGTTGAGAGCCCAGTGGATGTCTCCCACAATACTAACACCCCAAATCCACTTCTCCCAAGCAGGAGAGTTTAGAAAGCAGACTCACTGCCTTCTCACAGCCAATGCCAGCCACCAATTTCAGGTGGTTTCATCAGGGTAAAAAAGATTCACACCTTGATAGTTATTGTTAAATGAAGTCATCCAGACATTTCACTATTAACCAGTGGACTAAATTACAGGCTTGGTCTTCACCTAGTGCTTTTGCCTGCCCACAAAACAATCTGCTCGGATTACCTTGCCAGCCTGAAAGCAACTCTGAGGTGCTCATCACCCAGGTTCTTCAAGCCTTCCTTCTCAGATGCTTGGAAACCAAATACCAGTCCTGATGTATCCTTCAGATGTATCCTTCTCCTATGGACAATACCAAAATACTGCTCCAATCTACACTATTGTTTTTTTCTTCTTTTGGCACAACTGGCAGCCCACATGCTAAATCCAATATTTCATGAGGTCTTTTACCTTCTCCTTGGCAGAAACAAGGAACATGGCTAGGGCTGGACACCGAAGCTTCCACATTTACACAAAAAGAAGTGGAGCATTAGAAGTGCAGGAGAACACGTCCAGGTCTCAGGGTGGCACAGCACCACAGCAATACATCTTTACGTCTTTCAAAAGTTGATTGGTGAGAAAAAGAAGGACCCAAAATGGAAGCCAACCCCTTTCTTACTGTATTTTCTGTGTAAGTAAAAGCCACTAGAAATAAGAGGATATGTCAAATTAATTTAAATGAAACACCTCCTCCAAAAGAAAATATTCAATATTTCTATACAGTAAAAGATAGATTTATATTGTAATTAAATCAAAATAAAGACTTAACTCTGTGTTTTTCATGTAATTCTGCCTGTAAAGTCAAGCCACCTTTCCCAACAAGAACACTACATCACTAAATGCAAATGGCAAAGAAATTACATTGAGAAGATACTTGGTATTTTACTTGCAGTAGACATTCCTTATCTGCAGGCATGTAGCAAATTGCCTGCAATAGAAAGAGATGCCATGTAGATATTCCTAAAGAAATAAGAATACAAACACATGGGATGAGAAACAAAATAAATTTATGCAGAAATACTTATTGTCTAATCATGTGCTCTGTCCATCACATACCACATTCTTGTTGTGCAACCAAGTTTATTCACCCAGGGGAATCCACCAAAAATAAGAATGCTTCGTATGTATTTATTCATCAAATAAAAATAATGGTTTTTAGATGGGAGCTACCACCTTCTTTTGATTCACATGCCTCCCATGTTCGACCTGTTGTAAACACATCACGTTGACGAGATTATAAAGACTGATTAGAGAGCCAGTATTTCTCTGGAGTACTTTTTTCCCCCGACATAGTGAAGTGGAAAATATGCTGGCTCTCTTGGCCAGCTTTGGCATAGAGATAATGCCATGTTCTGTGGTTAACTGCTAGCTCTTCTTCCTCCAAGGCACTGTGAGTCATCTCTGCTTTCCACACTGGTATATTCCAAACAATTCTGGGTAACACTCTGCTAGTTCATTCTCACCAAAGACATTGTATGAGAGCACAATTACACAGAAGGGATCACATATTAAACAAGTTGGGTTTTTTTTCAAGCATTCCATTAAAAAATGTGCAAGGCAAATATTGCAGTAACTATTAATCAAGCCTAAAAATAAATTAAAACTAGCTTCATGAAAGATGCCTGGCCATTTGCTGGCATTTAAGGTTTTCCCTTCAAGCACAAGCACAGTCACAGCAGGATTTGCTACTCTCATCCAATGGCACCTTTTCCCAAGCTTAGACAAACAGATGTGAGGAGACGCTTTCAATCCCTACTTGCAGACAGTATTGTTTTTTCATTAAGACAAAGCATTGCTGAGCTTGGCAGTAGAAACCACCCACTTTCAGGAACTCCCAGTGTAGTTAATATTCCTCTGGTTAACAAAAGATGTCTTGGTCTGAGGCTGTTTTTCTAGGCTGTTGTTACAGCACTGCACCCAACTGACCTTAATTTATGAAGGGCTGCTCTGATTATGGGATCCTGAGTTATTCTACTTAGTTTAGGGCCAGCAAAATGTAATAGATTGACAGCTCTAAACATGATTCAGGAGGGGAATGAATAAATAAATAACATCACATACTGGCTAAAATATTTGGTGCCTGCCAGCATCCTTCAGGCAATGCTTAAAAGACATCTTAAAATCCAGTTTGATTGCCAACTTAGTATCCTGTGTGGTTTGTCTTAAAAAAAAAAAAAAAAAAAGGTATGGCACTTTTTCGACTATTAAAAAAGAAACTAAAAAACAATGCAGTTCCTTTATGGCTCCCAAATTCTGGGTGCTCTAGAGGTCACTGCGAGCATCTCAAAAAAAACCAAAACCCTTTACAACATTCATCAGGAGAGTGCTTGCAGCCCACCCTCTGGGGTAGTCAATGGGATTTGCCTTGAGGTGAGGACACTACAAAGCACCTCTTCTCTTGCTCCCAAGTAAAACCAGGAAAGCAAGCTCCTGTCCTTCCAAGCCCTCTGGGTGCACCTCAGCTGGGCTCATCCTGCAAGCAGCACTGCTTCAGGCACTGCCCTGCACACTGGGACACTGCAGCCCTGGCCTCCCAGCATTGCTGGGATTTCATCTAAATCACTGCAGCAAGCCAACTCAGGGCCCCAGAGCAGCTGTGTCAGCACAGCCGAGGCCACTGTAACCTTAAGGACATGGGTGGACATGAGCACTGAAAGAACAGGAACTCCTTCTAGAGCAGGGTGCAGCAGGTCAAGCTGCTGTAGCCCCAAGGCTACAACTGTCCAGGAGTTCTGCAAACCCTCCAGTTCTCTGGTGAGCAAATTCAGGGTACTGATAAGGAAAAGAAGGTCTGAGCATTGTACTTCCCTGGATGTCTATTCAGCTTGTACTTCAAAGTAAAAAAAAAACCAAGAAAACAAACCAAACAACTACTTTGATTTTCAAACAGAACTCTTGGGGGAAAAATCTGTTTGG
>VXBQ01000632.1:105150-167963 GCA_013400175.1 Phainopepla nitens | reverse complement strand
TTTTTTTTTTTAAAGTACTTTATTTCCACTGTGTGTGGGAAAATGATGCCTGAAGTCTTTGGCAGTTTTCAACATAGGAAAAAAATTAAAAAAATCTCCATAGGAGTGAGGTCAGGGTTGAGCAAAGAGAGCATTCAAAACATGCATGTGAATTATATCACCAAAAGAAACTCAAAACACTTCATAAAAATGTGTGGAAAATTCACTGAGATGTCAGAAAAGGAATATGGCATCCAGGATCTCCAGAATGTCATTACTGGATGCAGAATTTCTTTTTTTTTTAGGTTTGGCAATCAGTTTTGCTATGTTGGAAGTTCCCTCCTATGCGAATAATTATATCCAAAAGTATCTCAGCAACCAGCCAAGACAGAGATCAAGAGCAGAAAACATTATTATGTTTTCCCCAGTTCAGGGAAGGATGAAGCCAAGGTAAATAATTTGAGAGTCATCTTCCGAAGTAAACTTTTCTTTTGGTTCATGAGTTATTTCTACATTGTCAGCCAACTATAAACATTACAATTTGTTAGCCCATTGAAATTAAGTGGAAGTGTATTTCCACCTTAATTCCAAAGAAACTGGCTTCCCTTACAAATTTTTTAATTCCAGGCCTCCTTGACAATGCTGTTGCCTGCTACTTGGCTTTCAACACTTCTTTTTTACTTTTCACGTAAACCTTCAGCTTCAGATTATACTGTAGAAAGCCAGTACACGACAGGGCAGAAATACATTTCTGTGCTGGAGCGGTAAGCACGGAGAGAAAAAACCAAGACAAGTCAGTCATGTGAGTGAGGGTAGGACAGGCATCCCTGGCATTCCAGCCCTGATGGAAAAGAGATGTCACTGCCTTGCAGCTGAGGTGCACGCACACAAGCTCACTCCTCAACCAAAGCACAGAACGTGCACACGCCCCTTCTCGGAAAAACAGATCAAGATGCATCCTAAAATACCCTCCCTGCCTTCAGCAGGGGGTCCACTGGGCAGACACTCATCCTTTAGGCACTACCAGCTAGTTTTAAGAGGGCTGTTGCTGTTTTAGTTTTTAGAGAGGGCTGTTGCCTTTGCATGTCTTCACTAGAGGTTCATCTGCAGTTGTCCTACAGGTTCTGCCTGTAAAACTGGGTCTGCCATCTCCTTGCAGGGAGGCTGGTCTCCTCCTACCTTCCCTTCTCATCCCACAGCTTCTCCCATAATGACTGCTTTCTTCTCCAGTCATGGACACTGTTAGTCAGAGCCACAAACTGACACATGAGAAAATATCTTTAACTTCATCAAACATTCTCTCCAATATCACTCCCTCTCCTTACGCAGCTTACCAGGACAGTGCAAGTGGGAAACTAAGCCAAGGAAGGCAAGATAACAGAGAGCAACCACAGAGCCACTCTGTATGCAGGGTGTGGGGCGAAGCAGCATCCATGTGCACCATTTCCTCAATGCCTTTCACAGCACTGCCAATTTCTGCAAAATTTAGGGTGAATCACGTTTGCGCTGCTTCTTCCCACATCCCAGTTCTTGGGAGTCACGTATCTGGACAAGAATCGTCTTTTATCTTCAAAGGAAAGTGAAAATTTCTAATGTAATTGAAGGGATGCAGAAATTCACACAACCTAAACATCATAAAAGTTCAAATCCCAAGAGGTATTAAAAATGTTTTTTTGTTTCAATATTTCACAATTTTTTAGGGAGGTAAGCTCGAGGTCCTGAGTGCTTTGCTTAAACCCACTTCTGGGTGCTTAAACCCACTTCCCACAGGTGGGAAAATCTTAGCCAGATTCTCTGCAATGGAAGGAGTTAGACTGCAAGAATGCAGCTAGAGCAGGATAAGGGATGCTTTTCTGGAGGGTGCTGAATGCTTGCATACAATAATTTTAACTCCTGTCAAGGTAATGCCCCGTCAGGGTGGAAGCAAGAAAAAATACAGGCTTTTCATTACTGGATAATTGGATGCACACCCTTAGTAGTGAAAGTAGTTTGTTAAGTAGTTAACTCATCTCCAAGTAGTGAGAACAAGCCCACTAAAAAAAATACTGCAAGATCCCAAGGGTTAGAAGAGAAGCAAGAACTGAAGCAGCAGCTGTATGAAGGTAAGAAATCTTTCCATATGGCTGTAAAGGCTTTAACCAGTACAAACCAATAATACACACTCTTCCCAAAAAAAACACAGCCAAAAATTAGCACAAGTGGTTAAAATTATTTTGCTCAATAACTAATGAAACTTAAAATCTTATCCTACAATGCTTATTTTACTCAGAGAGTTTACTCAAAATCTGATCTCAATTTTTAAAAATTTTCATCATTGGGTACATTCAGATTTTATTCAGACTTAAAAAAACCCCCAAACTTTAAAAAGCTCTCATTCTGAAAAGAGCAATTCCATAGGTTTTTTTTTTAATCATATCTGAGATAATCAGAGTGAGACTGTCACTAGCAAGTCCACCTCTCACCCTTTCTTTACCAGCTCTGTGTAAAATCTCTTTCTCAATCACACTAAACTGGGTGTGTATAAAGGCGAGCAGGAAGCTCTGGATGGATGCCTCCACCTAGCTATCAATTATTGTCACAAGAGTTGTACTTTATTTTCTGCCTCTCCCATTTCATTTTTCCTGCATCAGCAGTGAATTTAGGACAAAAACACAAGACTAAAAATTCAATCACTGACACCTGCTCAAGCCAATTCACCAACAAATGAGCTTACCAATTTTTATATTGCATGATGTGAAAGATTAAAGTGCAAAGTCCTATAGAAAAATTTCCTATTTATATTTCCTTATTTTCTTCTAAGAGACAGGTTACTGAGTTCATAGATCAGCTTCCAAAAAAAGCGACTTTGTTCTCAGAAAAAGCAAGAAGGGACTAAATTCAGCATTTAACACTCTGTATCTAAAGATGAAACATGCCTACAAATTTTATCAAGTGACCTTTGTTTGCTATACACCAACATTTTCTTTTATTCTTTCTCAGAGAAAATTAAGCCAATATATTGAGAGGTGAGAAAGAAGCAGCATTAATGACTGACTATACAAATCAGGATATACTGAAAAGATTTTAATTGACATTTAATAAACCAAGCCATTAATTGACAGGTTTGCCTTGAAAACAAGAGATGTAGCCCAGATAACTCTTCTGTTGTGATCAAATGAACAGACAGCTGGCAAGAAAAAAGTAGTGCAAAAGAGTCAGTTACTCAAAACAAATCATAATTCCTTTAACCCAAAATAATGCTTTGGAACTAGAACTCAACAATAGTTTTGAACATTTACCAAGAAAAATCACATGCTTATGCCATGTAAAGGAAAATGATGATAGTGCTGGACAACATCAGAGTCTGCTAATAAAGATTTGAAAGAAAAAAAGATAATCAGCAGAAGGGGAGCTGGTATTTCCATCAGAAGGATGAAGATGATCCCCTGCCCACAGGAAAGATGACACAATTTGGGGACAGAAGAGAGAAGTATTTCCCCCACCCACGTAAGGCATCTGCCCTAAAGCTTCATTGCCTTCAAAGATTTTACAAGTGTGGGGCATTTGAACATGGGTTAGTTTTGTTTCGTGATTTTCTTTTCCTGTTTTGGGTAGGGGTCTTTTTTGTTTGTTTTGTGGTTGGTGAGGGGTTTTTGAGAACTCAGCCCAGCCTCCATATGACATAAAATGAAAAACTTCTTCCATTTTACTGATCTCTTTCAGTGCTCTGAAACACAAATCACGGCTAAAGAAACACCAGCTATGCTCTACTGTCAATCTGATGGTCCACAGCTGAAGCAGTCTGCTAACATCTCCACTGTATCTACATTTCTGCCTAATTTCCTCTTCTCCATTTACGGCATTTCTGAATCATCAACACAAAAGACCAAAATAGGGTCCTGGTCTTGGGAATTGGGAAGTTCTCAGGAAACCTGGGGCTAATATTAAGGAACAGGAACTTTGGCAAACAAGAGAAAAGACATACAAGGAAAAATAAACTCCATTTAGTAGGATTATATAGTCAAACTGAAAAATGATTTTTTGATCTGATGTATAGCTTGCTGGCGCTTTGTTAAAGCAGACACACATATGTTGAATGTCTATTTAAAAGCGGAATATTTCACTAAAATATACTGAAGTTAAAAAAAAAAAACATATTTGTAACAGAGACCTAAAAAGGAGAAACCTGTGGAATGTGTTATGTTCTTCTAGCAAAGCTGTTCTCTAGCAATCAACAGTTTCAGGCAGCCTGTATCAATCCTGCTTTTAGACACAATAGAGTCTAGTCTGAAATACAAGCATAAACAAAGACAAACCATTAAAAAATCCTCCAGAGATTTTTTTTTTTTTTTTCAGATACCAGTGGCAGGAAATCCTGATGGCAAGAAACATCATGAGTTCAAAGCTCTGACTTTTTAGAAAGAGAACGGAATCAAAACACCTCCCTACACTTTGCACTTTAAAAAAAGGGGGAAAAAAAGCAAGAAAGAAATTAAATAAAAAGAAAACATCAACAGAGGTCTTCATCATAGTGAAAAAATGTCTGGAAACAATTAGCAGCTGAAAAATGGAAGAGTAATAAAAAGATATTAAAAAAAAAACCTTAAAACACTAAGTAGTAAAGTATTCCATTTTTAAGACTAAAACATCCTAAAAATTGCAGGCATGTAACTTTAAAGTTTGACTCATGCTTCCACAGAATTTAATGCAGTTCAAAATAAAACCAACCTCTTTAGTTATCGACATTCCAAGGCCAGAAACCTACACAGCAAGTCATCAAAGCAAAACATCTGTGCACTGTCCACACATGCAGTGCATGCTTATGAAACAGAAAAGAATGATGTCATTTCAGCCTGGTTTTTATTATATTATATTTGCTAAATTCTCAGCAGTATGGCCCTACCTCTGCTTCTCAGAGACAGTCCAATGTTGCTTTGCCAGTACTTGGGGCACATATACAGTGAAAGACACTTTGCGGTGCCCTGCTGGTCCAAGAGCTCCCTGTCAGGAGCTAAGGAAGATGCAGCACAGTTTAATTTATCTGCCACAGCTGCCAACAAGCCCTTGCCTATAAATGAACCTGACGCGATACAGATTTTGTCAGCATTCCCCTTGTGTCACCAGTGCAGCCAGCAGCCTCCTCCCTGAACACAGCTGGCCTCCAGCAAAAGTGCTCAAGTCCACACAAAGCAACACAAACACAATGCTAAAATCAAGTTTCTCATGGAGATAAAACATGCTCTCCGACAGAGAGCCATCGCAACCAAAGCTGAGATTCTCAGACACCAATTGTCCGAGGCTGACACGTCTTGAGCCCACTTGATGCAGCAAGGAGAGAAAAACATGCAAGAAAAAAATGTCAAGAGGCCAAACACATCCTTGCTTTTCCAAGCCAACTGCACTCTGTCCATCAGCCTTCATCCTTCAACCTGTTCCCCTCAGAAACTTCACTTGCACCAGTCTCCTCACCTCTGGTTCAAAAATTTTCCCACACAAGTGTACATTTTACCACCTGCCAGTTTCTTGAATCCAGCCATTCTCCTCCATTCTCCCACCACTGTTCCCCGTCACCTTTTCCTGAAGGTGATCACTCATGTTATTAACACATTTTCTTCAGAGACCATAAGCAGGAGAAGTACTGCTGCAACCTGCAGAAGTACTAGAAAGCATGGCTAGGCTAACACAGCACTGTGCTGCATGTTTCTTCCCCTTTGGGGGAAGCTAATGTAAATTAAATGAACAGATTTCTGGTACTAGGGCCTGGAATATTCCTAGAAACTGTCAACCAGACTGGCTTTTTTTTTTTTTTTTTTAATATACCATGCTAAAGAGAAAGACAGTGTTATTGAGCAGAGCATATAGTTTTATAAACTTGGCAATTCATTTCTTGTTTTTACTGATTTGAGAAGGACTAGCACATTTTAATGAGGTCTTTGTAAATGTGGACCCTCGGTAGTTTTGTGGAAGGATATAGAGTACATATGTTTCTCTCAGACCAGTTCCAGGAGATGGTGGAAAAAAGCCATACCCCTTGAATCAAATGAAGTCACTCCTATGTCTCTTCCAAAAATTACAATAGCACCATGTACAAAACTCATCAGTAACTGGAGAATCTTGGACTTCATTATTAAACCTGGATTTGATGCAATATGAACACTTTTTGAAAAACAACTTTTCACATAAAGGCATTAATATAAACTCGATCATATGTTTAGGTTTTGGTTTTTTTTTCACACATACCAACACTTTCTTGTAATACTCTTGGACTGTGTCATATTTGCCTTACACACTGTATATAAAAATAGTCTGTCCTCTTACTAAATAGTGGGCTTGAGGAACTCCAGGGACTTCAAATCTGGACAGACTGTAATAGAAACACAGGATCTGCTTGTGGACTCTGAATGGGAAGCAAGTACCTCTCCTAGAGCTGTGGAGGCCAGCCTCCCCACGGGATGGTCCGCTTGGCTGCCTCTCCAGCCAGAGTCACTGCAGGCACACTGCCTTCTTTCCATCCCTGTCATCTCTTTTGGCCCTCACCTGGTCTGATATCAGTGTTACCAAGGCAGCAAATGCATACAGGACCTGGACAAACGGCACAACAATTCTCTCTACCCACACATTCATCCAGACTTTCATGAGTGTTGTACTAGTTCTGAAAGGAACATACATTTTTAAAATTCCCAAACGTATCAATTTTCTGCTTTAAAATAGTGTTTGCATATAAGATGACCTAAGCCAGCTAAAACCCACAGTCTAGTGCCTGAAAACCTCCTGGCTGGAGAACATAGAGAAGTATTTAATTTTGAGACCCTAAAGTAAACCCCAAAACTCAGGTGTACTCCAAACAAAAACATCAAGTGAAACAGTGACTAGCAACAGATAAGAAACTTAAAATTGAACCATTTTACTAATATAAATTAAACTGCTTTAACTGGCACTGAGAAAGAAAATACTATGGGCACCTTACTATTCCTATAATTGATGGTAAGTTCTTTAACATTCTAAATTTATATGAAAGCTATCAACAGACAGATGACTTCATTAGAGGCTTTTGATGTTCTATAAAACATGTATACACACACAAAAAAAATCTAGGTGCAAGAATGGAGTACATTCAGTCAGCATCTTCTCTCTGCAGGAAATTACTCCCATCAGACATCTGCTTACATCTGTTTATTCATTTACACAGATAGATACACTTTGCATTCCTTTTAAATATTGCAGACTATTTAAATCTGTCCAATAGCTGAAGTCCCAAATACAAAGCATCTAACAAAAAGATCATTCAAAAAGAGATGCTGCTTCTGGAACATGTGAAATATTAAATCCCATTTTAAAAGGTGTTCATAGTTATACTTCAATTTATAAATCTCCCCCATCTGCAGTGAAGCAGTATGAGAACACTGACACTCATTTGATTGTATTGTAAATCTGAATTTTGACATCTTCCAGGTAAAGGTTCAGTTCACTATTATTGCTTAAAAAGCAAGGAGTTGAGAGTCTTTGCCTTTTTTTATTATTTACTTTGTCAAAGCAGTTCAGTGATTTAGGTTTACTCAGCAGCATTCTCAACATTCTGCTGTTATTTTTGCTTGGTTTAAAATGTATTGTGCACTCAAAATGACAAATACTTCGGTTAGAATCTGTGCATTTGGACTCTAATCTTTTACATACACCAAAATAAATTGTCAAGTTTTCATCCATAAACCAAAATGTGGCCTTTAGCTGCTTAATTATATATGCTGCACAGTTTTAATAAAAACCTTCAGTTGTCCTGCTGTAGTCAATTGTGCCCTTCTAAATATAGAATAGTACTAGGCCTAAATACTCAGATCACCAGGTAAAGCTTTGCACAGCATAAATCTGTCACCACCTTTGCTCAAAGCATCTCTTTAATCAGAATTCATGTACTGTGACAGTGAAAAGCAGCCAATTTAGACAGCACAACCAGATAAATCTGAACCCGTTCGTCCTGTTTTCAAAGGAAGGCGATCACAGGGAAATTCAGAGGAGTCAGCAGAAACTCTAGCAAGTTGTCAGCTTGCCAACTGACCTTTTTATTTTTTTGTTTGTTTACTTAATCTTCTTCAAAATGCATGTTCATTGCAATCATTACCAACCTCCGAAGAAATTTATGCAGCATCAGAAAACCCCGTGTTTCTGTTTTACTTCTATGTAACAATTACAGTTATTAGATGTAGGGGTGGCCAACCACTACCACAAATAGGATTATGTATTTCCCATAATTATAAGGGGAAACATTAAGACTAATATTGTTCAATTTTTCCAATGAATATAGTTATCACTGAACTCTAATTTGACTCATCTGTGTCAACATGAAGAGATAATAACAAATGCTCTTGTAAAAGGAGGGCATTTCATGTAGTGATGTCTAAAGCATAAATGCATTTGTAGTAAGCAACTACAGGGCAACTCAATGTATTTATGTATTTCTTCTCTCTTTTTTTTCTTCATACATATATTTTAAAAATAATAAATCTACCATTTATCTACAACAAAATGAAGACATTTGCTTTAAAAATAACAGGAGATATTCACTTTTCTAAAGCAACTTACATTTTATGAGTGACACTGAACTTTAACAAAATAATAAAGCTGTGTTACATCAAGGTCAGTTCAAAGTACCTTAAAATACTTCAGTATTCTTATTAAAGTGCAAAGCCGAAAATTTTACTGGAAATGAGCATATCTTTACAACTTCAATAAATGTTTCAGTCTAGGCTACTAGAATAGAGATGTAGCATTAGCACAGGTGACTGAAATTCAGCATTCTTAGGGGAAAATGGAATCACATAGTTCCCTGTCACACATCATATGGTTAATGAGGGAGGAATTAGTCAAGCAACGTTATTGCATTTAAGTTTTCATAACAAATGGCTTTCTCTAGGGAAGCCCAAACAAATTACACCGACTATTAGAGCAGCGCAGGACACACCGTAGCTGTGGTTTGACATCTGGCCTGTCAACCAGACTGGCTTACATGTATACACACACAAAGGACGCGGCTGCCCCCACACACACCCGGCCCCAGGAGCTGATCCAGCTGAAAAATAGCCTGGCAAAGTCAAGTAAAGCAAATCAAACCAAACCTTCTGTGGACAAGTTTCTGTCCTCTCCACCGCCGTCTGATTCTCCGTTCGA
The DNA here is from genome assembly GCA_013400175.1 of Phainopepla nitens. Lineage (NCBI taxonomy): Eukaryota > Metazoa > Chordata > Aves > Passeriformes > Bombycillidae > Phainopepla > Phainopepla nitens. The sequence continues at coordinate 158,843 of VXBQ01000632.1, read as the reverse complement.
TCACAAACACACGTGCGCCAGCGCAAGGAGGGCACAACAGGCACGAGGGCCAAGGTTTTGCTCAAAACAGGCCCCAAATTTTCTTAATTTGCCAAAGAAGCCCATCAAGAGAAGAATACGACTGACCAACTGCAGAGATGCAGCTCCACTGGCCGCACTCTGGGAGCTGTGCTGGCACTGACTCCCTCCCTTACCCCCAGCCCAGGCAGCTCCAGCTGCAAACCTCACTGCAGCTGGAGTAGAGACCAGCCAGTTACAGCTGAGACATGAAGCAGAAGGAAGCCCCGAGGCCCCAATTTCGTGCAGCTTAAGCCAATCTAATTGCTGTCTGCTGGCATCATAGCCCTCCACTCCTGAGCCCATTACCCAACAGAAAATAATCTCTTTTTTTTCCTGTTGTGTCATCCCATGGGTTTTGTTTCTGTTTGCTTACTGAAATGGCTCAGCAAAGAATGGAGAGCGGGACCTCAGTAATGGAGAAGATACCATTCAGATCACAGATAGGTTTTCTTAGGCTGCTGCTGAACTACAGCTTACATTAAGTCATTTTGCAGCAACTCCTACCGTCTTCTTTTAGATATAACTCAGCACTGCCACAAACCTTTACATCACCCATACTTCTAATTTAACTTTGCCTTTGCTCATTGGCTGTACATTAAAGTAAAGAGCTGTTGAAAATAGCTTAGAATACACAAGTCTCACCGCAGCACTGCTCCACAATGCTGCCACAGCAAGTCATCAAAGGGATGCAAAGGGCTGGCTGATGATTCCTATGAGTCTCGTAACTTGCATACTAAATCCCAGCTCTGTAAAGCCAAAATCAATCAGGACTTCCTCCAAACTGCCCTCTTCAAAGCCACAGAGAAAGGCTGTGGTGAGACATGGGGTGGAGTGGCGTCTCGCCACAGGTTGAGGTAAGCCCAACACTTGCAGGCTCACTCGAACTCCCACGACTGACACTGAAGCTCAGTGGAGCTCCCAGGCTGGGCACTGAGCAACGGGCAGGTTACACACCCACTTCTGAGCCTCAGATTTCCAACAGTGCAGCCCCGGTGGGATAATCATGGCTATGCCTCAGCATCTTTGTTGATCATCTTCAGCAGGAGAGATCTGATGCAACACAGCCAGCACAACCTGTCATTGTTTGCGTGTGACAGCGTGGCATTTTCCACAAAGAAACACAGCATGTACTACTACATGAACATGCTGTGAAGGCAGGGCCACAATTCTTTAATTTCCTGCAGTAGGTGGAAAAAAATACAAAAGAGAAACATCATTAAGATCATCAAGGAGGAGACGCCCTTGTCTGAAATCACCATCCAGCTACAGATACCTTAAAAGAATTAATTGGTACCTGCATAAATATGCCTTTGTTTAATAAATGAGATTTCTTTCTGCTGCGTTTCCACTAGTGAATTAGTACATAGAGAGGAGACAACTTTATTATTTACAAGAGACTCAATAATCTATCTACACACCCACATCATGCTTCAACCAAGACAATCAACACTCATTAGAGATTATTAATACATGAAGCCCCACTACCACCTTGTGATTTGTGATATTATTTCCTCCACTTTACAAACAGAGAAAACTACACAACAGCAGTTATCTCAGGTAAATAGGTTATTAAAAAGCTCTGTGAGGAAACCCACAATGGAAGACAGTGTATTTCCATGGGGCCAGGATTTTTCTCTGGTTTCTGATTCTGTGCCTGCACTTTAACTTCACAATTACTACCAAACTTCAGTGAAGCAAAGCTCAAATAATTAAGGAGACGTAACCTGCTTCCACAGAAGCCTGTGGCAAAACTCTCATTATTTTTAACAGAAGCAAGACTAGACTAAGCATTTATAAATCTGCTAGGATCACTGGAAGGCACCACTGAGTTTTCAATATTATTAGCTATGAGACTACATTTATCTAAGAGCAATATTTCTTTTAAAATCTTCAAAACCTAGTCTCAAAATCTAGCAGGTTTTTAAAAGCTCTTATTCTTCAGAAGAACATTACTGAAAAAGCACTGAATGGTTATTACTTACATTGAAATTTTTTGTATGAATAATTTAAAAGTGTTGCTAAAGTTCATACCAAAGGCCAGTCCAACAAGGGATGGAGTCCCTCTGAGGATTCTCACTTCTTTCCTATTTGCTTTTGCCCCTGGTTATAACAGCTTTTCCTTCATTTTCCAATTAAAATAGTATTGTAATGAGATTTGGAAGATTCATCCAGTCAACAAGTTTATTGCTGTATTCATTGCAAAAAATAATTAAATACCTCAAAATGGAGGAAGGAAAGCTTTTCGAAGTCTTTTAGATCACGCTCTTAATATGAAATTACTTAGATTATAAGCCATGGCAGACATACAGAGGTTTTTGCACTTGGCTGACCTGGGTTTTTTGAATAATGACTTTTTCTCTACATAGATAGTGTCTCACTGAAACAAATACATCTTAAAGATCATGAAAGATGGGTTCCACCACACTTCCTTGCTCAATTTTAAAACAAAAGGTATCTCCTGGGTATGAGATATGCCTAACACAAAGGCACTCAAAAGTTCTCACCAAGCCTTTTGGGCAGAAGAAGAGCAAAAATGCATAACTTCATTATGCTTTAACTGTGACCAAATCATTGCAGCCAAGGGCCTTCGCATACAGAATTGTGCCAACAGCATCAAAAGGACCTGCCTTAACTGAGTGTGAGCAAGAACTATACTGACCAATGTGAGTACAATAGCTCCCACAGGAAAGGTCATAGGCAAATGAACTGCTGTGAGCCACACCAGGCAGCGGGGAAGGATTCAGCACAGCAGCTGATTGACTCTGCTTGCAAGGAAAGTGAGAAACAGGAGGATCTGCTTCACTCTGATCTGGCTATACCTCTCACAGGATTTTAAAAAGAAGGCTTCATTAAACACGTCCAGAAGCCAGAAAAGCATAGCTAACAGCAGCAAGTTTTATGCAGGAGAAAAATGCCACGATTACTATATCAGAGGGTTCTCCAGGAAACAAGGGATGCAGCAAGAGCATCCTGAAACCACACACACACCTGCATGTCAAATAAATCTCAAACAATGAAATTTTTGCATGAGCTTTCCTTGATTTTGCAGCACAATGTAAACATTTGTCATGTGGACAATAACTGCCTGTTTTTCAGACATATTCACCCTGATTACAGAAAATGGAAGCAAAGGCCTGGAGTGCTGATGCTTAAAGGAAATTCCAACATTTCAGGTGTTCATACTTTTCACTAAAAACATGTAAGGCCACGGGAAAGCAAAGTATGCAACTTCAACAAATGCTGCTTCTGACCTACCCACAATCACAGAACAGAATTACAGAAGACTTCAAGCACAAAAGCAGCTTAGATTGGTCTCAAACAAGGATAGCTGTGAATACGCAAAGCTCTCACTTATTTTAAAAGGCATAAAAATAATTTTTGCAAATCAGCTTTAAAGAAAAAAAAAAATCTTCGTTCTTGGCTAGCCTTAGTCTGCACCTCCCGTGAGCTTATCAGTATAAGGAAGTTTTTCATAGTCTCACCTGAGTCTTCTAAGTAGGGCAATGAATCCTGTCATTTCAGGACAGGAATCCATTACAACAAAGTGCCTCACAACTTCACCACATTACAGTTCTGATTGAAGATAAATCAGTGAATAAACTTATTCACTTAAAACAAAGAATGTGCATGTTTCTCTACAACAGCAGACCTTGTGCACTGTGTATTGTTCGACAATTTTTTAAAACTAGCTTCATTTTCAGATGAAGAGCAATAGTATTTTCAACAGCAAGGACAACTTGTTCTTTTACAAGCATGAAAGCAAGTGCTTTCTTCTCTTTCATCAACTAAATGCAAAAAATATAATCCCATATTTAAATTTACTTGCATTAAGGAGGGAGTAGAAATCTGTTTTACATAGTAATAAAATTATTTTTTTCCCCGACTAGTGCCTGCATCCAGAAATGGCCCTACTTGCTTCCCTTTGACTATCCACTCTCCCTCCAGATTGACTCACAAGAGATTCACAAACTCAAACCACATTTACAAAAAGACACCTGCTGTCTCCTTGGAGAAAAATCTCTTAAGTAGCTCAGTTTTCCATAAAGGAATCTGAACTTTCTCTATACTTCACAACACAGGGGTTTCCCATATCACAAGAAAGGATTTCATAATGCTGGTGAGCACAGCACAATTTCAGCTGTTTAAGCCATCTGTACCACTGAATTTCTTTGTTCAAAGTAATCCAATTCAATCTCATTCATGTCTTTTCAGTCGTCTACATATTTTCATCCTTGCAGATAACTGGATATCCGTGCCAGCTACTAAATATCAGTCACTCACACACTTTCCCTATTCCTCTGGCCCTCTCTAAATCTCAGACACTAGCTAATTTCACATTACTGCAGGATGTGCCAGGTAAGCATTAGTCTCATTTCACAGCTGAAGTACTGACTTGATTAAACTGAGGGTAAAAAGAAAAAAAAATAGACTTGTGAGTTAACACTTGTGATCAACAGAAACAGAGTAAAGGATAAGAACTATTTAAGACACTGTTAGTACTGTAATACTGAAACTTGAAGTTAATACAATAATATCATTATGTTTAGCAAAGTAATGTTTTGAAAGCACTCATTAAGCCCAACTTTGATCACTAAAAGGCCATATGCTACTAAAGCAGATTTTTTAAATTTTAAAAGAGATGCTTAGGACTGACATTAATAAACATTCAAAAGGAGCCCACATGTACAAATAAAGGGGTGGGGAGAAAGCCTATAATTCTTCACACAATCTTTTATTCCATTTAAATTGTACTATTAAGCTGTGCTACTAAAAAAAAAAACAAAAAAAAAAGTTGGAAACCTACTTACCAAAAGGGTAGTCCTTTGCTTTATATACTCAGAAAGAGATAGGGAGATTATAGTCCATTTAATATTTGATATGAAAAAAAATTAAAGAAGAGAAAAATAAACTGGGACCAGATCTAATTTCACACATAGGGGATTACAATGTAAAGAATACACACAAGCATTCTTCACTGACAACAGTGCTGTGAAATGCTCAGTAGATTGCTGGCACTCTTAGGATTAAAAAGATTTAATGTTCTGCTTCGTTACTTCACAGCATGCAAAAGTTTGGAGACCACTGGAAAACCAAGCAGCTTAGCAAGGAAGAATAACAGAAGAAAAGGGCCTCATCAAACTTACAGGATCTTGATGGACCTTTTTTGACAGCATGTTACTGTGCTTAAATTGTGAAAACTAAAAACTAGAATCGTTCTGTTCCCTTAGGGTAATCAAGGCCATGAAGTGGGTGCCATTCTGACTGCCCCAAAAATAGCTGTACATGTACTGACATCCTATTTTTACTTAACCAAATAAAAAGAAACTTAAGTCCTTCTTTGCTGTAAGGAATAACACCTGCTCCCTTAAAAAACATATGTACTTGCAAGAGGAAAAAGAAACTAAAACCAACCAACCAAAAAAAAAACCAAAAACAAAACCAAAAACACAAAAAAGAGAAACAAATTGATCAAACTCACATCTGGAGTAGCTGAATTAGAAATTTTCTTTATACCTGAATAGAGGTCATTGCTTGTCCTGGATCTCCAGGAGTGCACACTTGGCAAATGTGTGCTTTCCCATGGTCACCAGTGGGGTGGACCATTCTCCTCAATGTAAGAATCATAATTAGGGCAAAGCATCTTTGTGAGCTGCAGTAATTTCCCCCTTTTCTCTCCTGTGCAGCCAAGCAGGAGCGATCCTGCAGGGTAGGTGACAGCACTACAATAGCTAATCCCAACAAGAGAAACTCTGAGCAAAGAAATGTGCTCTGAAAATGCAATATATATTTTAAGATTATGAGACTCCTGAGAAAACAGAAGGCCTCAGTAATTAGTCCTTGGGATGAGAAGGTGGCTCTTTTGCCTAAGAAGTCCTTTCAAATCTTGGGTATTTAGTTTAGCTCAAAGAAAACAAGCTCTTTTGTTAAACAAACATCTAATCACCTAGAAATTTTAGAGGCACACATACAACTTCAACAAAAAATAACTTCAAACAAATGAATTTGGTGTTTAAGGTGCCCTCTGAATTATCTGCATAACACAAAGGGGTTTGCAGTTCCTTTTACACCTTTTATGAAGAAACATTTAGAGGAAAAGGTTTTGTTCCTCTTGTTCTGTTTAGAAAGAGCTTGAGGGGAAAGTCAAAATCCACATGAAATACACCTCCCCTGCCCATCTCTTCTTGTGGTGCTTCCTGGGGCCTGCCATAAGCCTCCCCCAGGTTGAAGAGCACCAATAGGTCTGACACAGCACAAGCACAGCCTGAATGCCTCAGGGGGAGCCCCTGCCCTCCTTATGCTTTATTCCTCCTCCTTGGTAAGCATTTCACCAAGACCTGCTATCACATAATTTTCCCTATTTTCATCCCTAAAGAAACCCACCCGGGCCAGGAAGAGCCCAGCCCAGGAGGAGGTGGCATGGTGGCTCCTCAGGGACCACACATGGGAAGCGGTCTCTGTCTCGCGCCTCTTCAAAAGTTGCAACCTGTTAGCAGCGAGCTGGTCACCGACCTCAAGTGGTCCTGAGTAGTCCCAACTACATGATGAATAGACATTAAACCAACCCCATTCACTATGTTAAAAGCGTACACAAGCAGCAAAAGCATCTGAAGCTCTGCACAGGAACTTCTGAGCCGGCAGTAAGTCAGCTGTGTGATGTGCTCTGACACCACGGCTTCACCACTCAGAGTGAACAACCGGGCTGAACAATTGCCATTCCTCAGCACTTCATGCCTCCCCTCCCTTCTCCTACTAGCTGTATCCAGCAAGGACGTGACACTGATGAAAAAAAGCCTGATCCTTTCCCTTTTTTCCTTCTCCATGCCAGCTTACACTTCACCTCACAGGAGAGCTCCAGCCGCTCGCAGAGTTGCAATGGCACAGTCAACCCACAGTGTGAGGCCACACGGCCATGAGAGAAAAGGATGTGCCAGAAGAAGGGACAGCAGGTGGCAAGGGAAGGACAGCCAACACATTTGAAACCACCACAATTATATGACTTTTTGGCAATATTGACAGCTTCACATGTGCTCTCCCATCTTGCCTCTCCCATGGTTCTACATAGCACAAAGAGTTCAAGAGTCATGTGTTGACAACTGGAATTTCTGTAGCTGACTAATAAAAAATAATGCAGGCTGCATTTCTACCAACAGGATCACGTCCTCTGCGAGTTCATCCACTCCCAAGTCTCACTGAGTGCTATCACCCACCTCCTAACCCTGTCATATTACTCCAAAAGTATTCAGACTCTGTTACTTTCATAGGTAAAACATGGGAAGCAAAAGGAAGACAGAACTGAAGACAAAACAAACCAGGATTCCCTAAGCAGTTCTAGCTAATGCAGTTCTAGCTAATGCAAAGTTTGAAATATCTAGCTCTATTTTATTTTAGATCCCATATGAAAATGTCTGTTACAGCACAGCATGTAAGCAATAACTGCTTTAGAAGGAACAGCAGTATGCAAGATGAGTATTAGTGCTGAGGCCAAGAGAGTCCAGGAAGAGCTCATTTGCAAAAGAAAGATATTTGAATTAGAAAGTATATATTAGTAAGTGTCACATCAGCGTATGTATTTTCATTAAATATAAGGCAGCTCTAAATGCAGTATGAAATAGCTGCTATTTATAGGACATTATTAGAGCCATACAATATAGTGTTTCATTTTGAAAGCTTACTGGACTTAAACTAGACAGGATAGACAAAACAGAAGGCTACTTACTATTCAAGCAGCACTCACCTCAGAAGGATATTAAGTTTATAGCCTGATGCTGCTTCCTCATAACAAAGTCTAATTATGGTCTAACAAGCACACCCACTGGCTTCAGTGAGACTCGGCAAAGAATAAGACAGGATCCACTCTATGTCAGGTTTGGCAGCTCCCTGGTGAAGTGCTCGAGAGGAAACAAACTATTTGGCCAGTTAATAGAGGAAACTATTCAACACGGAAGCCAGGGAGAAGTGATGCAACTCGCTCACCAGTAGAGCAGTCACTGCCAGGGCCAGAAGCAGGGCTTCAGAGCTCTGCAGCTTCTGCATGTGTGCACAAGACCGTCAAATCTCCTCATGGAAAATTATCCATGAGGATTATGGATATCTCCAATAATCTCCAGCAGGTCCTTAATTTCATCATTGGTTTACAGCTTTGAAAGAAAGTTACTGAATCACTTGTTTTTATTATATGGTAATTGCATAGGGACTTCAGTTTTATATATATGTGTGTGTGTGTGTGTGTGTGTGTGTGTGTGACCATCTATTCTATTAGAGCAATGTACTCTTCTGCAGCTATAATAAAGTGCAGAAAGACAAGAAAGGAAAATAAGGAAAATAACTGGGGAAGAAACTGAGGACTAAATGTTGTTTTTGAGCTCCACCTACCATCATGAGACAAACATCAAGTAGTAAATCAGCTCTGCATATCAGCTTGGCATACCACAACACACAAAATACACACCCATCCAACTGGTATCTCTCCTTCAAAACACTGAATATTCAATGCCAGCAGTATCAATCTAGACAGCAATTTCACTCCAAGAGCCATCTCTTGGTTGGGCTCTCTGCTTTGCTCTTCAAACTATACTCCACATTGCCTAGAGACTACTCCTGATTATAGTCCCTGCTCAAAGAATCTTAATTCAATCAGACCAGATGAAGTGGCCACCAGCGAAGTGGCTGTGAGGTGCCTCTGTTAGAGGGTGTCACAGCTGGGACCACTGATCACAGCAGAACTGTTCTATGGAGAGCATCCTGAAAAGCAGTGCTACTGGTAGTGCAGGGACTGCAAGACAGAGACACATCGTGGGGAAACTGCATGAAACTGACTAAATACGGATTCTTTCCTGCAAAACTTTTATATTCTCTATTTATATTTTTAAAAAAACAGACTCTCTTAAGCTGTGCAGACTCAGGTGTGGAGATAAACCTGGCTGCACTTAAGGGCTGGCAATGTATAGGGGAAAGTCTTTGTTCTGTTCATAATAAGCTATGTATAGTTTGTTGCAACTGTAGAACAATGGCCTAGATAAAGTCAATATCCACAGCAGTTGTGTTCCTGATGTATCACAGCACTAGCAGTCTCAAAACATCTAGGAGGCCAAATACCTGTGTTTCTGAAAAATAACAAAAAGAAATTGTGGAAGGAGGAAGGGATGGAGGTGAGAGTAGAGCACAGCACATTGCTCCACTGAAAAAATTACAGCTTATATTGCTCCATGAAAACATTCAAACCAACTACATCAACTACACCCATTTTATCTATCACAACACATGCAAGCTTTTGGAACGCCTTGAGAGCCAATTCATCAAAGCAGAGCAGCCCAGGAGGCCATGCTCACGTGGTACTCCCAGGCTGCAGCCTGTCCCAAAGCCCATCAGCCGGTGCAGTGGTCGGAAGGACGAGGATGAACCAGTGCAGGCATCAGCCACGGTGTAGGCAAGGGCTGGCAGCAGCTCCCCACACAGAGCACGCTTCCCATCCCTTTTGCCAGGTCTCCTGAAATGCTTCATCTCCGTGCATTAAGCACAGGGGAAATTGCAGTCATGCATATACAAAATAAGCCAAAGCCTAACATGACAATTTTCAATGTCTACTAACTGATGAATCAGACAGTTTTCCCCCTCTCATTTCTTTCCTCTGTTAACTGACGAGTCAAACTAATCCCTCCCCTTGGAAACTGTAATATTCAGATGAGAAGTGTAAAAGCAGACTTGGTCTTTAATTCTAAATTCTACATGTATTTTGGTTACAGTCTTAATAGGGGCATGCTAAAAGCCCTTCAGTCGCTTACTTTCCTCTTGATTTTATCTTGTTTCATTGAAATTACCATGTATGACTTCATACAATTTTGCTGTTTCAAGCATTGAAACCTGAATGCAGTAACAATCAGACTGCCATCAAATTCTAAGGCCTCCCCACCAAACACAAACACAGACAACATGCAATTTCTTTTGCATGCCAATCCTTGCACTGCTGCAGGTATCTCTACATGGTTTCAGGCACACATCTATGTGCTTCTCCTCAATGAGCTGGGAGGAGGAGAAGGAATGAAGGAAAAGGATAAAAAACCAGAGTGGCCATTATATCACCACATCCATTTTTCAGGAGGCAGTCCTAAGGAAAAGCTCTTGGGTTCAGATATCAGCAGGAACAGCCAGTTGGGATTCCTGTCTCACTCAAGAGGAAGAACTTCAAAAAGCACACACAATTGGTTCTCAGGCTCTTCAAAGAGCTCTAGAAGGAGGAAAATACCGGACTACAACATATTCAAAATCCAATAATAACAGTGGCAGCTTCTGCCATCTTCTCACATTAGAGATGTATCTGCAACCAGCCCCAGGAGCGAACAGAGATAACAAGCCAGTATAATCAGCCCACAGGAGAAAATGGAAGTCAGGAAGAGGGAAGATGGAGGCGTCTCCCAAAATATTTAAATTTAACTATTTCTGTCAACTGCTGCACTGGAAGTTTTAAAGATTAACTTGAGGGGAGGTAGAGGTTAGGGTAGAAGTAGAAAAGGGAAGAAGTAAAAAAATGCTTATTTTTGACCAGTGTTGTCAGATATGCTCTTCAACTTTAAATTCTGCTTCCCTGGTGAAGAAGAAAGTGAGCTATAAAGGGGTTGCCAAGCTTCGAAGCAGGAAAATAAAAGGAAAATAAGTAAACAGGTAAATGTCTCAAAGACACAGCTTCAAAAGGAACTGACAGTGCCAACACCATTAACTGGGGAGACTGCCTGCATAAATCCATCCATATTTGAATGTGGTAATTTTTTCAAAGCTTACAATTGAATCAAAGGCTATTTCATACCTCAAGAAAAGAGAAAGGGTCTGAATGAAACAGGGAAAGAAAACCAAAAATCAGACTGTGCCAGTGAGAAGAGCACAGGCTGATCCCCACACGGACATGCTGTAAGCTCATGATATGATTTCATCCACAAGAGCCTCCCACAGTAGTGTCTGACTGAAATGCTGCTGCCTGCACCCTACAGCGATGCCAGCACGCCTGTTTACACAGCCACGCCGAGAATCAGATCTGGCTTCGCCGTGCAAAACAAAAGCCACAAAGCACGTCAGGTTTTTTTGCATTTTTAAGCGAGATCCAGTCCCTGTTCTGGGTCACATGAGAGCTGTATGGCTGCGCCAGAACAACCGGTGTGCATATGTGCACAGGGTTGAAACAGGGGATGTGAATTCATCTCGTAAAAGCACAGTCAAAGCCAGCTCTCCCTTCCAGGGATAGACTTATCTAGGCTTAGAGGAATTTATAAATCAGCAAGTAAAACCTATCCATGTTAGTCTTTTTGGAGAGAAAGCTACATCTTGTGCATTACTGTATTGTGTATCCAACAGGCATTTTCAGGGGATGAATAAATAACATCATGTTCCAAAGATGCTGGCTCCCTGTCACTGTCAATGTCTGCTGTCACTAGACTGCAGAAGGGAGTCCCCTACAGAGCCTAAGATATAAGCCACCTGCTGAAGGGATTGCCTGTGGCTGGCACGCCCAGGCTGCAGCCCGGATTTTAGGTTACAAAAGGACAAACTGTGACATGGCATCCCAAGAGAGGCAACTGTCCAAGGCTTGTCACCTGTGCTCCTGAACAGGCACAGGCAAGAAAATGCCCACAGAAAAGCTTTACTTGCAAACCCCAAAGCCCTTGCGTTCTAGCGCATGTAACACTGACATTCGGAGCTCTGAATCCAAAGGAAAAATGCAGTTGCCAAAACGCCTGTATTACAAGCAGGGCTCTGAGTGTGGTTAAATGCCCGTTTCTTTTATTACATATCAGTTTCAAATCCCCTCAACTCAATTTACTTCAACTTTTAAAAAGATGAAATTCCTCACCCATTTGCATTACTTTCGCAATCTCTACATTTTGTTTCATTCATACAGCCACGACTGCTGAAATGATCTTTGATTTGAGAAGCTGAATTCTCATTTGCAAGGCAAACAGCATTCATACCCAAGGAAAGAAAAAGTGATGACTTTTATTAAAATAAAAATACCTTTCCACCTTTTCAAATTCTTGATTCTTGTTCCTGAGTTTTAACTCTCTGCAGAGTTATCACAGCACACTCCAACAGAAGTTTTCCACCACTAGAGTGAGAAAACACTTAGATGTGAACTCTTGCATTGAAACAGAACAGAAAATCCTGGCAGGCTTCTGCAGAATGTAAAAGAAGCTTTATTTGCAGTAAAAACCACACGTGCAACAATGCAGAGGAGGAAAATAGCAAGAGTCATTGGATTGACTAATTCTTGCACAGATAAATTTTGGAGAATAAAATAACCATGTAGAAAACTCACATACAATGAAAAAAACCAGTGTGAAAAAGGTAGCAGGGCTCATTTTTTGCCTCCACTCCATCCCAGCAAACCTCACAATTACTTAGACAAGAAAAGGTATTTTATGCCTTTTATTAAAAGAGATTCCCAGATCCATGTAATCCATATAATCCATATTCCATGCATAATCCCAGCATCCATGTAATCCATATTCTACTTACTTCTATAAATTACTAATTTGGAAAACTAATTTATACAGACCTGAAAATTTAACCAAAGAGCAACTTCAAGAAGCATCTTAACCAAAGCTAGTTCTAACACATAGAAGCTTTCAGCTCTATTTCTCTGAGAAATTAAGTTGCAAAGCTCCAATTTGTAGCTCTTCAGGTCTCTGGCACTATACCATGGTACACAGCTGAAAAAAATTCATCAATATTTGGAGGAACATCCTAATGATGTTTATTTATGTGAAAACTAGTGCAAGTAGTCAAACTCACACAAAACTTATTTTATCAGTTCTCCCCAGCTACCTTCCCCAGGTTTAAATTTACTTCTGTTTAACAACTATTTTCTCCTTATTTGAATATTTCATTAAAAACCCCCAAAAGAAGATTATAAGTTTCTAATACTGCATTTTTTTCAGCTCTGACAACAGCGAGAGAACCTTTGGCTCCCTGGAATCACTCCAGCACAAAAATACATTGCGGGTGCTGCAAGAAAATTCTGCTGCTCATGAGACGTTCTCAGAGTGTAGAGCACATACCGTGTTCAGAGCAGTTACTGTGCTTGCCTAGAAAGAAGCATTGGATGTACATCTAACAAAACTAACTGATTGTAGCAGTTGGAAAACAAAAGGAATGTAACAGTCAGGTTATTTTTCTCCTGCTTCTTAGATACCACGGGTTGACAAAGTGCCACCTCTAAGGAAGTCTTGCCTATTTGGTAAAAAGTGTTAGCACTAGAAAATTCCCTCTTGTGAGGATGCAAACTCCGGAAGTTTGGTCAAGAGTTGTATGACAGATACACATCGATAAAGTCACTATTTCCAGCTTTAGAGCTAGAAACACCCAGTTTTCTTTCTGCATTAAGTTTTGGCTGAGTATGTGGCCTCTGTAAACCCTTCTGGTGCTGTCTTTTGAAATGATGCAAATAGTGTGTGTATTCAACATTTCCACGCACATGGGATTATATAAGGAATGCTAGGACAACTCAGACTTAACAAAAAATATTACTCAAATATTTTGTAGTTATTTTTTCTCGAGTGAAAAGAACTTAAACTTGGATTTCACACATGTTGCAGAGGTCAAAGTCTTAGGGAAGAGGAACAGACTTCAAATATACCTTCAGAATATTTCTCTTTTAGGATGAAAATTATTTTTGTTTTTTTTAAATAATTTTTAGTTATCAAACATATTTCGAAGAGAGATGATCAGCTCAGACACGCATTACTGAGCCTGGTAGATAGATTATTGGATAAAATTCCATGAGCTGTTCAGGTCTGACTAAGCATTGCTCTGTAAAAGCTTGGTATGAACCTACAGACTTGAGCAGAACAGAGAAACAGGCTACTCCAATTTTGCACCCAGATAATAATTTGGAGTTTATGCTCATCCTGAAACTGGCCCTACCTCTTTACTTTAATGTTGGTGCCAGAATGCTGTCTCTCACCTGTGTCACTCCCATGCAAAACTCCCACCTGTTATACTTAGAGACTCCAACCCAAGCTGTACACCCAATAAAAGACCTTTTCTCAAAGTCATTTAAAGCCTTGAGAGAAAATAAAATAAACAGAGATAAACAAATAGCAAGGATGATGGACAGAAGAAATAGAAACAGAGAAAAGAAGACATACAGCTTCACAGCAGTATTAGAGGGATGATTAATTCAAAAGAAGCCTATGGATTTGTACTGTTTATTTTGAGCTACAAAATATAAATTAAATACTGCAACTTAAACAACTATTTCCTTACTAATTAGACTCAGGTATGCATCAAGCCTTTATATATTAAAATGATGAATAATTCTGCATATATCATTCAGCAAAAGCTCATGCATGCTGTATGACATGAAAGAAAAATGAAGCAAGTCAGGGAAAGACATTCAATGACTAAGCATCAGACCTGGCAAAGACAACAATGAAGCAATCCCTGCATGGACAAGTAGAGTTATACACAATACTGACAAGGTGGGCCAAACTTCTTGTGCCTCAGAAGGCAGCAAAGCCTGGAAGAACAAGATAATAGCAAATAATTGTAAAGACTGACATGCCCACTGCTTCCTGCTTAAGAGCAGTGGTGGCAAGAGCACTGCTGTGCAAGGAGCTATGGTTGGCTGCTTCCCTCTCCCCTGGCCTGCCAGCTCCACAGCAGGGGCTGCAAGGAAACAGCACAGACAAAAGGGAATATAAGGCAAAAGCACAGCAGACAGTGAACCAGAAAACATGGTTATCTAGCCAAAGCTCATTCTTTTAAAAACACTTGTCTTTCTAATATTACCAAAAAACTCTCTGGATGTTCATCTTGATGAAAGTGGAGAGGGATTTTTTTACAAGAGCATGCAGCAATAGGACAAGGGTTAAATGGCTTTAAACTTAAAGAGGTCAGGTTTAGATTGCAGGCATTAGGAAGAAATTCTTTACTGTGAGGGTGCTGAGGCACTGGAACAGGTTGTCCAGTGAAGTTGTGGATGCCCCATCCCTGGAGGTGTTCAAAGCCAGGTTGGATGGGGCTCTGAGCAACCTGATCTAGTACAAGGTGTCCCTGCCCATGACAGGAGGGTTAGAACTAGATGGTGCCCTTAAGGTCACTCCCAGCCCAACCCATTCTATAAAATCCAAGTGTGCAAAAACATTAAGTACTTGCACAGTGTAGTAAGGCAGTCAAAACTGCAAAAGTTTAGGCATATGCTAATTATGAAATAGAAATATAGCAACATGGACAGGTTTAATGCTTTTAAGGAAATCAGATACCCTGTGGAGAGGGCAAATTTCCAAGAGTGACATGATATTTGGTTTGAATTTTTACTCTCTTGCTATTTAGTATAATAAATTGTGGTTAAAAATTTGTGTAAAAATTGGAGCAGGTTACAGAGAAGAAAATGATTTCTGAATTTATAAAATGACCACGAAAATGTTCTGCTTTATTTACATCTCTGTGACAATGAAACCTCAAGGTAGATTGAGGGTACTTTTAAAGAAATTTCATGATAAAGCAGCACTTAATAGATAAGCTTTGGAAAAATCTTGCTGTCAAGGGACTAACCTGCAGCTGAGAGCTCAAGGCAGGAACTCTCTAAACTCTGTGGTAGTTTCTTCCGCAGACACCAAAACTCACATGAGGTCTCTGACAGATTTGTAGCAGTTGGTAAAAGTCAGACAAGTAAAGTACCTACTATCTCCACCCACACACCCTGTCCCAAGGCAAAGATTCTCAGTTTGCACATGGAGCAGCTTGGGAACAAATGTAGTTTTCCTCCCAAGAACCAGAGTCTGTTTACCTTGGTATATGCCCAGGTAAAATTCTACAGATGTAGATTTCTACACAGGAGCAAGTGGAATTGCTTGCCAGTTGTAGCCTCTCCCTGAAGCACTCTTTTCAGCTTCCATATCGTTTCCCATCACAAGAGCCAGACAAACCCCCCTGGGAAATGGTTCCACCAGGCCCAAGGATGAAGGAAGGGGATATGAATGTATTCATCAAATCAGATTCTGGCTGCACAGGCTATGGCCAACTGCTCCTTCCGGCTGTATCCCACTCAGGACAGGGAAGTGTCCAACCAAAGGACCATCTTTAGACTTGAAGAATAACCTGCTAAAATGGTAACCTTAACTTCTAAAGGATATTCTACTATTGCTCCAATGTCCCATTGGCCTGCTTTCAACATGACACCTCCTACTAAAATTGCTTTTATTCCAGTTAATTTGCACTTTGAATCTGCTCATATATTATCAGTTAATGTAACATTAAAATAATGTTATGGATTAACGTTAATGTTTTATTTTGGCTCTAAAGACACACAGTGAAAATTACTCTAGTAGAAAAAATGTGAAGGAAACATCTAACTAGACAAGAACTGTGAACACCACAATTATACCCAACAACCAGTTATAAATAAAACTCTATAGCCAAAACCAACTTCCAAATTATTTGTTACCATGAAAAAGACTTCCATTGTTCTTCCCAAGCCAACCTGTCTTTACAGACTATAAGCACCAAAGGATGTCCATCTCAGTGATGGTCTTCCAGAACTCTTACCCCAAATTAGACATCACACCAAAATTTAGTATTTACCAAAAATATCACCACAATTTTCCTATGTTCATTGCTACTTATATTCAAGATTTACTCCAAATTGGCATTTACGCCAATGGCGTTTATTTTGGCGAATGATGGCAAGACACAACACACCTGACAAATAATAAGTTTGGTATGGGAAAACATGGATATTAGTAAGTTCTCAATCTTCAATTTATTGTTTTCATCAACCCAACCCCAGCGCTAATTTGGGAGCATTTTATTTTGGTCAAAGAACTCATCAACTAGAACAAGTCATACTTTGTTAGTTCTTGCCCAGGGAATAGGTGTGTTTCTCAAATTATACTCTCAAGGACTAGGAATAAGGAGGATGGGTTGGGAAAGAGAATCATTATTGGAGCTGGGCTTCAATTTAGTTAGAAACAGTGGAAAAGAAAATACTGACAAGGTATTAGGATACTTGGATTTTTTTCATACTGTGAAATATTGAAAAAAAAATCAGCAAATGTAACTCTTAAAATATTTTTAATGCACACTACTGTAACAAAATACCCTATTCCATTTCATGTTTCACCCGCTAACATTATGACCCTATGTCCTGAACAGCCTTTGTATTTTGAACACGTATTTGGCAAATGTCTGCTTAAAGGCAAAACATCTACAAAGGCAAATTTTATATTAAAGATTCCAGAATTTAATGCTCGAGTGTTACTGGAGATGCATTTTTTAATAATCCTTAAAATTTGTGGATATTACAGTGTTTCAAATTTTAAGGAAAATTGCTGCAATTGACATGTCAGTTTTGAGTAAAATTAGTGCTCATGAGAAGGCGCCAGGTTAATAACTCTGGAGAAACTTGTCTATTTTTGCTCTGTTTAGGTCTGTAAAAAGCCTGAATTTTTGTATTAGAAATGCAGATCCTGTCTAGCCTAGAAGATCAGGGGTTTGCAAAACGGTGACAGTGCAAGAGTAACAAAATCAAGTTCAGACAACAAAAAAGCCAATTTCATTTGGGCTTCCCACAAGTTTTTTTAACCCTTTTGAAGAAATAAAACCACAACAGTAATTTGCCAGTTAACAGAATACCGAACTTCATTCATTTTGGCCAAGAGGGCAGCACAGTTGTTTCACATAAATCACAGAGAGGGTCAGGAGTATCTCTGCATGGCACCCAGAAGGCACCAAGCCTTCAAGGAATTCTGCTTCTGAATTATCAACAGACAAATTAGGAGGATCTGAAATAGAAAAGTCAAAGTTTCTGCTCTGGCCTGTCCTATCCCAAACACAAAAAGATGGAAAGAATACAATTGATAAAAACTCTAAATACAACTTTGTAGTTCAGTTTAACCTTGTAATATTTTTAGTTTACAGTGCTTTCCCTTTGCCTACCTTTTTTTTGAAGGAAACAGACAAAAACATGTAAAAAATCTTTAACTATTGAATTAAAATGTCTATAAAAATTATATAAACAACTTGACTACAGTTTACCTTTGAGCTCTACAACCATATGAACAGCATCTTCAAATGTAATTTCTGAGTGACTTCAGTTCCTCTATCATCTGTTGCCTGGGAATTCAGCACCTCTGGGCAGTATACAAATGTATGGTCTTCAGCTCAAAAAAAAGATAATAAAATAGAAAAAAAACCACAAACCTCTTACTATGAAATCTACTAACATTAAATAATGGTGTTCTTTTCCTCAAATTTTTCCAGACTTTGGCTGACACACAGTAAGTGGAGGCACATTTGTACATTCATGCTTTTCCAAAAAAAATAACCACCTATAACTTCTTCCAGTGGATAGCATCAATTTAAAAACAATCAGGAAAAGCTTTATAAACCAGCAGTGAACAAAAGATGTTTCTGGTGTCATGATGAAGCCAACACTGACACAGTAGAGTTAGCAGGGCATTGTATTCCTCCTGAGCAGCTACTGCAAGCTTCAGCAAATGGAAAGACCAGCATCATGATCCAATCACAATGTATTTCTGAGTTTAGGATCAAAGTGCCAGGCTGACAGATTTCTGCCAGCTAAAAAACAGGTATAGTCACTGTCAGGAAAAAAAAAGAAAAAATAGGTGGAGGGCTAATGTGAAAGCAGAATAGTTTTCATTTCTGTCCTGGTTGTCTCCACAGTGCTAAGGCTGCAGTCCTGCTCTTCACACCATTTACATTAGAGACAAGGATGCAACCAGCACCTATGACTTAAAACATGGCAGACAAAACCAGAGGGGATTTACATAGCACACAACATAAATGAAAGCAAGTTAACATTGAAGGCTTCCCTTATACTGAACTCTTAACTGTGGTTTTCCAAAGCCTCATTTATCCCAGCAAGATTAAAAAACTGACACAAAGAAGCAAATGTACAGGATGGAACATAGCACACACAATTCTTTACCAGATAACAATAAAATAGAAGTTTTTATAAAACCTAAGAGGAAAAGAGACACCAGCATGGGATGATGGGCTTAATCAGTGTGCTGCCGTGGTGGATACATGCCGTGGCACAAGGCTGCTCACCATCCAGTGGTGCCAAGGGAAAAGGAGCAAAAAATGGAAGAGAATATCTGTAAACTTTGACTCTCCAATTTATAGTTTCCTAGGAGGATTAAGGAAACACATTTTTCATTGTGAGAAAGCAGCAGCCCGATTTCATCAGTTTAAAAAAACATTAAATTCACCTGGCCAGCACTAAGAATAAATTTAGAGCTACTGACTGTGTAGCTGTGAAGAAACTTTGAGCAACTCTTTAGTAACTGAAGTTTTATTAATTTAACTACATCTTCCACATGTAAGCAAACAAAAAATTAAATGTGCTATGGAAATTACTTTATTTGTGCTTTTCCCTCCAATCCTTTACGTATCTCCAGCTATTTACAGAGCACTTCTGCGTACTGGGCATTCATGTATTTCAAGCTGACAAATGAAAGAAAGGAATGCTGGAACTGCAGCAATAACACAACTCAGAGATGTAGACATTCCAGCACCAGTAGAGAATAATCTGGATTAGTGACATTCTGCAGGGAAACCAGGCACCTCCCAGTACAAGGGGCAACGATTTAAAGGTCAGGTCCCAGTGCTGACAGTCCCACCTCGATCAGCAGTGATTTATCCAGCACAGACCATCTCGGCTGGGAACCACGACACCACTCCAGTTCTCTGTTCATTGCAGCACAAGAGTGCTGGGGTGGCACAGCTGTCAGCCTCACTTCACTCATCAGGGAGCCACAACTCTGCAGCCAACAGCAGCACCGCTGCCTGCATCCAGAGCCACAACACAGTATTTCCCCTCAGCATCTCACTTGTCTGACATTTTGCATCTCTGCTCCCAGTTACACTCCCCTTGTTCCAGCCCACTGTGTGATGTCACAAGTTAAACTTCCCTGATCTGGGAGAAAAAGACACTGCATTTTTATTGTGTCCTCTCCAGCTGTCCCTCTTTGTACTGCTCTAACTACTGCATCCCTCCTCACCTCACGTTCCCTCACTCTCTGCCTGGGACACCCAGCTCAGGACCTGGCTGCCCAGTTCCACCTCTTCCCTCACAGACTTTTCCCACATTATGGTGTCCAGAAATATCCAGGACTGCTGATTCTCCCTTGTTACCATGCCTGCCTTGCTGATATTTTATTTTTAAGAGACCCATATGAAAATCAGCATGACAATGAAGCAGAGCCAAGCCACTAATCAGAAACCACTTGAAATTAATTTCCATAAAAACATAAAATATAAATACTTGCACAGTAGGAAAAGGAACAAAAGTTCTCCAACATCAAAATGAAAACTTTTTTTCCTTTTTTAAAAGTATGATATCATTTTTAGAAACAAGTAATTTTTAAAAGTATGTTGAGTTAAAAAATAAAAAGAGAGAGTGAGCATATAAAAGACAGAGAAACAAAAAGAAAGAAACATTGGGGTTTTCCACCTTAAAAAATTACACAGACACATACCTGAGATAAAACCAAAACCACCTGCTACCTATTTAGCTTAAAAACATTTAAATGCATAAAAATATTTTGGAGAACATTTTTTTTTTTTTTAAGATTTAATTCTGCAAAGGCTTATGCATTTGATTGACCACAGAAGCAGTTCCCTTTTGGTGGTGCAAGAAAACAAAATGCACATATATTTAGGATTGTTCCCTAAGAACTGCATTAATTCCTAAAATACAAACAAGGACTCTAGAAACAAACCAGAAAAGTTTCTTTGGAGCACTTTTATCCAATTTCAGTGTTTGATATGGCACTAACTGAGCAGAAAAACCTTTAATAAATTAGAAGTGCAAAGAATGCAAGATACAGTGCACAGACTTTTATACATCTTTTTCATCCACATCTGCAGATTTTTGTGCAATTGTCTCGCAAAACTCAGCACTCAGTTTATACTCAGGCTTTCCTACATTTTTTTCCTATTTCACCAAGGCAGGCATTCCAGATGCCCTTTATTTAGTAGCTCCTTCTCAGCTTGTGCTGTTTAGCTTTGTGGTGCCTATAAAGTCAGATTTCACAGAAGACCCTTTTACACTATCAGATGTTGTTATTAGCCTACACATTTATGTAAGATTTTTATGTTTTCAGAAATAACAGAAACCAAAAATCTTCCTTTGTTATCACAGCACCATTCTGTAAACAAGATTTTTTTTTTCCCTAGGCAGTTTTTCCTCTTTTCTATATATTTACATCCATGGGAATTTGTTGGTAAGAGCTCTGGACAGAACTCACGGACAATCAGACAGACAATCAGAGTCATAAAACATGTGCTGGATTTGAATAAAATCAGTATCTCTAAAATAAATATCTATAAAAACATGAGAAGACTCATATTTACCATTTGGCTCAGAATATTCTGTGTCCATCATCACGTGTCAGCAGGGACAAAGCGAAGCCTCTCGGAGCACCAGCAAATGGGCTGCTTCCACTGAACAGTTTGGATGCAGTTTGACAATGAAAACACTTTTTAAAACAGAAAATAAGCAGGCAACAGCAAGCTGAATAGTGGGTGGAAAGCTCTAGTAAGCCATTCTGTGGCACAGGCAGCTGCAAATCACAACAGGCCATTCCCCCGGTTTGTCAAGGGATCCCTACGGGTTAACACCAACTTGCAAACAATAAACATCGTTCTGGCTACTAGTAAAGGCCCATTAATTTTGTTCACGTTTATCAGAGATTGTATCTCAATTCATACAACTCTCTGTATAAAAAAGCCTGTCCTCCAAAACAAATTACATCAGCTCCTCATTAGTAAATATCTTTAGAAACAAAACAGGAGTCAAAGTTTTCACAGTTTGAAAGGCACAAATAAAAACAATAAAATCGACTCTAAATGAAAGCATGGTAGAGTGAAAGAGCTATATTCCCAGCAATTGTACCAGGCAAAACACCCATGCAGATGGTTTGCTCAATATCACTTTTTTGTGACAGAAGACTCAGTGTTGCCCATTTGCATTAGAACGGCCAGACAAAATCTCTGTGTGTGATAATTTGCTGCAGCTAGAGAGAATTTGCAATGAGAGCTTGAAAGTTTTCATAGCAACCCCCAGTGTCCCTGTGTGCATGAGGGATTAGAAAGGAGACGGATGCTTCCTTTGCTGGCTGCTCAAAACCAGGGACACAGGGCACAATCCCACTGCCACACACCTTGAGCTTTGTCTAGCCTAAGCTCCAAATTCCTGACCTTTCCTTCAATGTTTTTAGTTATTCATCATCTTTCTCTTGCCTAAACACCCTGCCTTCTTTTCCCCCTCTTTTCTAACTCTCTATTTGAAGCCACTAATGCGGGTGGTTCCAATTCTGGCAACCAGTAGGTTTTTTTGGGGGGTTGAGCCACATCAGTTTGGCTCTAATTTCTCTCTCTGTATTTTTTATAAGTCATCTGAATGAAGGGCAGTTCTTATACACAAGAGGTTTATCCAGATCAGTGACACCGTAGACATATACAATTTTTTTAACACAAACAACTATAACTGACAAAAAATTATTTTACATCTCAGTGCTTTTATGCAATAAAAGTCAAGAAAAAGTTAAATAGAAAAGCCTCAGTGTAAGAAATTGTTCTGACATGCATCAGGAACTGGAAGCATATAACTTGATACATTTTACAAAGACCAATGCCTGCCCAGCAAAATCAATAGATTGCAAGGCCAGTAGATAGGTCCCGTCTAGGACTGGAGTTTTCATTAGTACCTGAAATTCTTGAAAGGCTATAAAATTAAAAATGTAAACATCAAAGACAGTATAGATATTTTCTAGAACTCTACTGGCTGCTTCCTGCAAGGATATACGGTAATGCACAGGTAGATAAAAACCACAACTACCACAGTGCTCTCACTCAATTCCTCGAGAGTCTAAAGAAAGCAGATTCCATTAGGAAACAAGAGTACTTCAGCTAACTGCAAGGCTTATTACCATGCAAAGCTTTTCCAGAATAGATGGAAAAACTCCATTGTTTGAATGAGAGTTTGGCACACTAGTTTAACTCACAAACTTTAAATGTATTGTAGTAATATACACAGTGAATATTCAATGTCAGGTATGCTTAGTTAAGAAGAAAGCCCTTTAACAGCTTCATTAAAAAGGCAAAATGAAAGGAAAACTTTTGAGAGTTACCTATAAGGAGAATAAAAAAATCAAGTCTGTGCTGGAGATCAGAAATCTTACTCCACAAAATGCAATGAGAGGGAAATAATTAAACATCAGATAACATGATACACCTGGAAAAACACTGGGGAAAAACCACCTTGCCTAACTTCAGAAACACAGGAAGTAGCAAAAAAATTGAAGCTCTGCATTTTGGCTAGTTTATAAGACCATTTAAATTTTATCCTTTAATACCGTAAAGATGGCAACTGTTATTTAAAAAGCAGAAAAATATAGCACAAAGTGAGGCCCTTCCAGATTCAATAATGATACAAATTGAATGAATTATTATTGTTAAATGTCACTAATATCTTCCACAAACAGTGTAGATTTTCTAGGATAGAGTTAAAGTAAAAAGCCCTTCATCCGACTTTTGTGACAATCAAAGTTAGCACTATCATCTTTATTATCTCAAAACAACCCAAGTTGGAGGAAAACCTTGCTACTGTAGTCTCAGAGAGCCCTTCACCATATTATCAGCTACATAAACGTAATGTGGGGGCTTTGAATTCCCTTATGACTAAGAAAGAAGCATGAATCAATTGCTCACCCTCTACCTGGTCCCAAGCAGTAGGAAAAGGTGAGCCAATTGTCATGTTTATTCTATTTGATAAAATAGACAATCTACCCAAGATCAAGGTGGTACCTGAGCTGGGATGCCAGCAGGTATGCTGACAGGGATGTTGGGTTTTACTGCCACAGACTGAGGTCTTCCCAACAAGCAGGAGCACTTCCAGAAGCCCCTGAAAGGAACAGCATCTTAAAACGCCTTTTCCATATTTCCATGGTGTCTGAGGTTTTGCAGTCTCTTGACAGGATTGGTTTCTCTTTCCTTTTACTCCAGGTAACAGCCTGACACAGAGGGAGTGATACAGGACAGAAGATGCAGCCGCTTGCAGCCAACCACAGCTGCCCCTCTTCAGGAACCAAAGGGAAGATGAAGAGTTACCATAAGAGCATGAAACACAAAAGGCTTAGAAGCAGTGGCAGGAGCCTGAATCACTGGTGGCTGAACTCAGAAAACAAAAATTAAGGGGAAAAATAGAGGGAAATGTGCCTAGTCATATTAACAGCATTTGAAATTGTTTAACTAAACTTGACTCTGTGTGTTCATTAGAAGGAGACTTGCAGCGAGTACAAATCTCTACCTCAGAAGTACTCCCAAAAATTAAGTGACAATCCAGATTTCAGCCAGAATAAAAATTGTTCCATCTTGTTGATAAATCATGTAACATGTGAGCATCTTTCTTTTTTTGAATAACAGGCATCACTTGCAAACCTTAATGTATTTCATCTGTAACATTGCTTCCTGTTCCTGATAGGGAAAGGAAAATTCATGAGGCAAATATTTAGCTCCAGGCAACAGGCCAGTATAGCAACAGAAAGTTTTACACTTGTGCCAAGATTTCTTGGTTTCTTTTTAAAATGAAAATCGTGACAATTATCTTGATGGTCTCTGATGAATCAGATCTGTCTATATGAAAAAAAGACTTTTTTTGTTTCCGGCACACTATTTTACAAGCTTATTCACTTTCTTTAAAAAAAGCAGCTTATGTACCAACTTAAAAGCTAATGTGCTTGCATGAAAACATTCGTAACCAGTCAAGCCACAGAGATTTTCAGTCAGTAAACCTGAAATGTGACTTGAAAGAGATACAGAATTTCCTCAAGGGGATGCATTTAGAGACACTTTTCAAAAAAATACAGTTACTGTCTGCTGTGTTCAACATTTTCCAATCTATACTATAAATCTGACTGACTTTTACTGTCAATCCTTGGTAATGTCAGCATTTCAAAAACTGTTGTGCCACAAATCAAAGCCTCAATTAAACCTGAAGAAACCCAAGTACTTCTCATGCCATGCCCATGCTGCTTACCAACAAAATTCTAAATTTAAGATTATTATTCTGATTCTTTGTTTCATACATGCTGGATTTGCTCTGAGGTCTTTTCAACACTACTCTTGGGTTGTTTTCCCACCAAACATGGAAAGTGTCCACTGATCTGCAGGTAGGAGTATGAACTGCTCATTTTTAATCCCTGTTTTAACTGTGGTCTCACCTGAGCAGAAATTTAAGAAAGGCTAAGGTCATTCCAGTTTGAAAAAAGTTGTGGCTAATTTCCAGTGGGTTTTCTAAAGCCTGAGTTATCCCGTTATTTTTCAATTTGCTAAGATTCAGGAATCAGATAATCTGTTTCTAATGTGTATTTGTTTCCACTGCCTTTGCAGCTCTTCCCCCAGAAATCTCCTGGCTCTCATGAACATGCTTCCTCACCAGCAGCTAATTGCTCCCACTGGTAAAGCTGAATCCAAGAGTACTACAGGTACAAAAGTTCACAGCAGAGAACAGCATCTACATTCGGGGAAGAACTTACCATTTCCTGGAGTTCTGCCTCTCTCTCCTTCTCCCCTGCCTGGCAGAGATGCAATTTCACTTTTTGCTCCCAACAGAAGTAGCACACAAGCATATTTACAATGAGCAAACTCTTATTAAACCCCATGTCATATGCAGGGTTCAAACCCCATCATGCACAGAAGCCAGTTCTTTTGCCAGTCAGTTTTCCCCACTGTGAATTACCAAAATTCATTACTGTCCGGATGGGAGCAAAAAATAAGGTAAATAAATAAATAGAGACAACCTGACAATAACAAGGGAACTTGCTGTCACCCAGCAGCTTCTCAGTAGTAAACCTGCGCCACTGCTGTAGATACAACAGATCTCCTCCAACACTCTCTGCTTACACTGTTGCTTTATAGAAACATTATTTTCTGTACAGGCAGAAAAACCCTGAAACCAGATATTCTGCAGCTCTTCAGCTGGTGCTTGTAATTCTTTACAGTCCATCCTCCAAGACAGAGAAGAGCACCCCTAAGAAGTATTTCAAGCCCATTTCAAAAGGAATCATACATTGTGCAAAGCTCCTTTCACAACAGACACCAGGGCTAGAGATCCAGAGTAGAAAGCCAGTAGATCTATGAATAAAATACAAAACCAGGACTCATTGCATTGGATTCTGTGTTTCCCTCAGCCATTCACTTTCTGTATTATCCAAACCTGAATCTCCTGCCCTTAATAACCCTGTGGTCAGACATGTCCCTCTGAGCCATACAGTGTTCACATGATTACATACCCGAGATATTTGTAGACATGATGACAATACCTAATTTTAATTGTTAGATCTTTATCCGTGAGTTTGCTTTATTTGCTTAATACATCTGGTATTAGTCCAGTGATTGCAAAACTACCCAGTCCAGAGCTTCCTTTTTACTGGAAAGGTTTCCATTGACTGTAGTTAATGAAACTGAATTCTAGAAATTAAAACTGACTCCTTTTGGATTTCCTTGGTAAGAACTACCTCAAATCAGTTTTGCCCAACTACAGCTTTAGACCTGAGAAAAGAGGAATCCTTGTGCTCTCTTAAGCATGCCCCATCAAAATCTCATGGTAAAAACCACTGTTCTTCTGAACATGCTCCATCTGGAGCTATACAGGATCAATGCTGAAAACCAAACTACCAGGCACGAGACACAG
Organism: Phainopepla nitens; assembly: GCA_013400175.1. NCBI lineage: Eukaryota > Metazoa > Chordata > Aves > Passeriformes > Bombycillidae > Phainopepla > Phainopepla nitens. Next base: position 132,079 of record VXBQ01000632.1, on the reverse strand, counting down.
AGAAGAATATAAAAAAACAAAACAAAAAACCCCACCAAAAAAAACCCCACAACCAGAATATAGTGCATTTTTACTCCTGCAGCATTATATTACTTGTGGCTGAGTTCTATTTCTGTTAGCTTTTAAGTGGACTCAGTTAAGTATAATTTCTATATTTGACGTCCTCTGAGATGGTCTATTATGATTTTATGAAGTTAGCATACACTTCACATAACAACTAAAAGCGGAGAAAGTGGAGAAAAGCAAACCCTTGAGCAAAAACAAGCCAGAGGGCACTTCCACAGACACTGCACTAGAGAATGCAGGGATTGCCTTTTATTTTTATTTTTTAACCCTAATCCCATTCATTAATTCATGGAAAAGATGGAACCTATATTTCAGTATGAACATGCAAATCTTAAAAATAAAAATGCATGGCTATTCTTCGCAAAGCATACAGTAACCATCATTGGGAAAGGGCAATGAGCAAGGTTGGGCATGCTAAAATAACAAAACGTCAGTCTTTGGAAGTTAAACAGTCCTTCAGAAGGGTCAGAAATCAAACATTTCATCATGAATGAATTATACATTGGTTTTACTTTATTCTGCAAGATCTTAACCAACCTCAGGCAGCAGAGAAATGCTCTGGTAGCAGATGAGACATACCCATGCACAGCAGAACATCTGCTTTTTCTGAAATGCCACATTCCAAGTCTAAACCAGGAATCTCTGCAGTATTTGCTGTAAGTATCAGGTTTTGTACAGAGGAGTACAGGCACTAGTTCCCATGCTTATAATCACAGTAGCTGCTGCACCCACACAGTCTTAACCAGGCTCCAATGTTTGGTTTCAGTCTCTCCACATAGGCTCTCATGGCAGGTGTTCCACAGGCTGTTAAAAAATAAACAAACAAGAATACTCTCCTTTTCCTTTTCTTACTCTTGCTATTTAAATCAGATCTCTTCTTTTATCATTTCTTCTCACACACCCTTGCTGCACCCCCAGTGTTGGCCAGCCCTCTCATATCTCTTTGTGTCACTTGAGGCCTTCTTCCCTACAAACTTCCCTCTGCTCCATCACATCCTCCTGCCAAGCCTCCCTGCCTGCACAGCGTAAGATCACAGACGAGTGCTGCCTACAGGTGTTTATGTAAAACATGGGCTTTTGCCTTACTGTTTCTTCTGCAGTACCACACTTAAAACTCCAATTCAGGGCATGATGAAATAGGTAACAGCAAGAGAAGCAGCTGATGCCCCAAGTTCAGCTGAATCCAGCACTCCTGAAAAAAAATGTGGCCCCCATCCTTCCCTACTGCCCTGCTTGCAATGATTTAACTCTTGCTCTTGGACAGGCAAAGGGAAGTGCTGGGCAGGAAACTGCCCCAGTAGAGGATGCACCAACCTCCTCCTCATCCCAACTTTGCCTTCAGCCACAGCAGAGGAATGCGAGTTGCAGCACCATCTTAGGAGAGGTTATTAATGGTAACAGGACTAAAACAGGAAATGGAGAGAGGCCTTGATTTCAACAGGAAGAACTGAAGAAATGCACTCTTCGCTGGATTGTTCAGTGCTTCCTATTAGCTCACTTGAATTAGACTTCCTAGTAAATATAAGGGCATGGGAAGAGTTTATCCCTGTTTATGTTAGTGATTAATGATAGAGCAGGAATTAGGAGACCAAGCCTTGTGAGTCTACTCCAGCGCTCAGCCAACTGGACAATCTTATATATATGCAATTGTAAAATAGCTTTCAATGGCATGCTGCCCTGCTGCTTACAAAATGTCCAACTCTTTTATTTTGTTGTGTTCAGAAAAAGCCACGGGGAAAGGATAAAAACTGCAGCAACAGAAGGCAAGGTTAAAAGAAAAACCTGAGTCTCAAAACCAGAGCTCTCTGCGTTTTTAGTTCTGCACTCACATAGGTAAAACTCTACTTACAGAGTAGAGATTAATATTAACAGCCCTCCTTCCATGCAGTACTCACAGGCAACCAACAAATGCATTTCCCAGAAGCCAAGGGGAATGAGAAATCAGACCCTCGTGATGGTCAGTGCTGGAGCACTGGTTCACGCCCAACACAGATCACTAGTGGTCAAACTACTGTAACACAGCAGCTAGCCCATTTTGTGGAGGCAGTATTCAAGCAACTCATTCCCCTGGTATTGGGACTGCAATGACAGACTGGACAAGCATAGTAAATTCACACTTGCTCAATAGATGCAAAAAGATCTACCCTCCTTTGACAACACTGGTGTCAAAACCAGAAGTCCACACCATACTAAACTCCAAGAAATCAAACAACATTGCTGAGAAATCTACAATCTGAGTACTCAAGATAAATGTTAGGAATGACAAGGCATTAGGGATAGGGAAAAGAACCACCAAAATTTTAAACATTTCCTTTGAATAAACTATAAATGAAATACAAACTTCAGTGTTTTGATTGTGGTTTAGGGATGACTTTGAGACAGGTGGTCTTCTGAGGAGCCTAAGTTCCAAATAGTGACCACAACCCAAAACATCCCAGATATAAAGCCTGTGGAGTGTGACCAGCTCCCCAACTGTCAGACAGCTTCCCGAGCTGTTTAAGACAAGCCTTAGAAATGAACACATGCATAGAGGTGGAACCAGTTTAAAAAACAGCTCTAATGAAAAGCAGTTAAGCAGTAACTTACACAGGGCAGTAAACAGCTACCCACCAATATGCCTGCTCCTACCAGCATGTCAACTAGTTATCCTACAGTGTGTTCCCAGTTAAATTCTCTATACAGCCATGCCTCCAAACACAGTCAGGGGAAAGTGTGCTGAGTAATAATCTCCTCACCCAAGGGCAATTTCAAAATCAGGCCCCATGTGCGCCCTACATAGAAGAGAGATAATATTAAAGGGCATGCTTGTTACAACACTATTTGTCCCAAAGGACAGGTTTTTGGGAAGCATCAACACCAAAGGAAAATGTACAGAACAAATGAAAACAGGGTAGAGATGTGCAGGAGAGAAGGGGTGGAGAAAACAAGCAGGAAGAGGAAACTTGATTTTAATGCAAAAGGAGATGAGACACCACTGAATGAAGCAGACAGGGTTGAACCCAGAGAAGGAGTACTCCTCCCACCCTGGCTCCCAGAAAAGCAGGATTATGGGGGCAAACTAAAAGCCCTGAATTTCCAGCAAAACAGAACGAATCGAAAACATGACAAGAACAGACCTGCCTGTTTGGTCACTAGCACTAGTTTCTAATTGAATTAAATGCACCAATTGTGAATAACCATATTAAAAAAACTCCAACTTTTTCAATTCCTATTAAAGCAGCTGCAAATAGGAAGGGGTAATACTCTGTCTTCTACTTATTTAGTATCTGAGAGGCATCTGCTGTGCCTTGAACTCCAAACCAATTAACTTGTGCCACTGCAACACAAGTCACAGACAGTTGTACCAGGCTGGGAAGTTCAGTGACTCAGGTTTTTCAAGACTTAGGCATTTTTAATTAGTGAGTTGTGATGCAGACTAACACTGAGCAAAACTGGTTTAATTTGCATTTAATTGCAGCAGTAGATCAAGCAACACTGGTCTGGCATCAATTTCAATAGAGGAAACTAATGAATACTCAAGGTGTGCAAGAGAAACAGGAATTTCAGCTAAGTGAAAATTCCAGTCCCTACAGACAGACAAGAGATGGCAAGAGAGCAGAAAGGTATGCAAGAGAAATACAGGAAGCAAAGTTTTTCATTTTGACATGCCAAAAATACTTGGTCATCTAGGTAAAGGAAATAGATTAATAAATTACATGGAATCAAGAACACAGATCCGGATACACAGAACTTTTAATTATTAATAGTTGCCTTATTATTAATCAGAGACATGAATAAAGAAGAAAAACATTCAAAAACAAAACAAACTGGACTAAAGCAGAAAGAAACTCCCAGAGTGCAGAAAAAACCTACATCAATCCAAACCAGCCAGCAGCCCTAACTCCCAGACTATAAAGCCTTCGAGGCTTCTTCTCCAATTTTCTCCTTTCTGGTCCCATGACCTTCACTTCAGCAGGAGGTACAGAAAGTGCTTCTATTTCATACCTGCCCACTGACTGAAGCTCATGCAGTCTGACTGCCTTCAGTCTGAAGTGATCACTTAATGAAAAGTACCCATCATTGACCTTAAAGAAGTAAAAAAAAAAAAAAAAAAAAAAAAAAAAAACAAACCCAAGCTAACAAACCAGGGAGAGGGATATCAGCTGAGTTTAGGCATTCAGTATTACCTTGCAAAGAAAGTTATTGGACAGCAAGTCCAGGCTCCCAGGCCCAGCAACCTCCCAAGAAAATGCTTACTCATGTATGGTTGTATAGTATAAAAATACCAGATAAGGAGCTCCTACCAGGTTTTCTCATATCTTCACAGTTATCTCAGCTTGGTTTATTTCTGTGATCACTTTGGTGCTGATCCAGCTCACTGGAGAGAGGACAGAAGCTGTTAAGGTGGGCACTGCTATAGTGAATGAACCATGACACCTCCAGCATGGATATTACTCCTAATACAGTAAAACTGTTGTCCCTTCTGCCAGAAAGCTTGCCCTTGGGTTACTAGGCTGAATTAGCACTGCACCTTCACTGGATCTGGCCCAAGGAGCCTGCAGCAAGAGCATGAGGAGAGGACTAAGGGTGGCAACCACCTGCAGCTACAAAGATCAGGTATGGTGGGCTAAGCCCTGCCAACAGCTTGCTACCACCATCAAAGGGGGCATTACAATTCTTCTACATATTCTTGGGGACATAATGCATCTGAGAGAGGCCTGAAACATTTCATTGGTGCTTTATTGCCACTACCTCACATACATGCCCCACACCATGCTCTTCTGGTGTATTAGGTGTGATATGCCAGGGCATAGCACAGATGCTCCAACAGAAAAGACACAGAGGGCAGTCAAAGCAAAAATCAGCACAGACTGAAGTGCACTATAGCTTTATGCCGAACATCCTTCAACAGCTAAGCACTGGACATGCCAGGGAAGACATGTTCATAAATTATGGTGTGAAATAGGCATTCTGTACAGGAACAGGCATCAACCAAGCCCTCATACTTTAGGCCAAAACAGGAAGAACTAGAATATAAACCCCTGTCCAAGTCACTACACAAATCCTCCTTGTTACTGTTCTAAAAATTCCAGCTCAATCTTACGAGCTTGTTAGAACCTTGCAGGCAGCTCAGGAGCCACTGCTGACACTGGTGTAGTGACAGCTCCCAGCCTGGTGTCTGAGAGCAGCTGGTGCTACCGCCCTCAGCCGTGCAATGCTGCTGCCCAGCGCTGGAGCCTCTCTGGGCTCCCACGACCCTGCAGAGTAGAGAGAGTAAAGTGAAAATCCATCTAGGGAAGAGCTTGATAAGGTTGGTAACAACCATGGCTGTAAAGTAACACAACAAAAATACGACATCACAGGTAGAGGAAAGAAAAAGCAAAACCAAGAATTTTCAAAGCTTTCTACTGATACATGCATAAACTGAAAATAATCAAAGCACCTGCAAGCAGCAGGCACAGACTTCATTTAAGAGGTGATGAAAGACACTTATATATTTGTATGAAGGTACAAGGCTTCTATGGCAGCAAAGAAACCAGAAATAGAACATTTGTTATCAATTCTGTGCTCTAAACTGATACCTCATTGTTTTTATCCCTCCAATATTTTTTTTTTCTTACTGGCTTCTTTTTAAACAAGATATAATGACTAACAGATGCTACAGCAGTGCAGTCCTCAATGACAGGGTAATTAGCAGATGAAAGTTCAGCAGTTGTTTCTAGTTACAATGAGATGAGCAGTACACCCCTATCCCCTAAGTGAAGGGCAGAGATGAGCAATCCAACCTCTGCCTCCATTCCCCACTGTAACACGGTACAAAGCAGTACATATTGACTGGGACCTGGAGGTACGGAGATAAAGCTGAGTGGTCTGGGTTTGGTTTAGGTTTTGTCTCCAGAACTTAATACTTGCAAATACTTACAATAGTAGCTTTGCCAAAATTTTAAGAATATTCACTGCATATAGTAAAGCTGATGAAAAAAATCAGTACTAGACATCTACGTTGACCAGTGAGAAATGTGTATTGCACAGATTCATCGCTATTTATTCATAAAAGCCTGTGCTTTTTCTGTTGTAAATACAGTTTATAAGGAAATAACTCCTGGAGCTCTGCTCATCTTTAAAATGTAAACAAATGAACAGAACTACTTGACAAATGTGGAGGAACTGCAACATATGAATGAATGAATGAATGCAATGTATGGCTTCAAATAACTCTGACCCAGTGTAGTTGCTACTCAATTAACTCAGTTGGTCAGAGCTTGGTGCTGAAAACGCCAAGGCTGTGAGTACAATCCCCATATGGGCCATTTACTTAAGAGCTGGACTTGATGATCTCTGGGGGTCCCTTCCAGCTCAGAATACTCTGTGATCTGACTTACTACAGAGCTGTCACAGTTTTCACTGCCGCTTAGCTAACCTTAGAAGTATGTCAGTTTGGGTTTGTTTGCCATTTCTGCTTCTGGGTTTGGTTGCCAAATACTTAAACTGCAACCATAAAAGCAAGCAAACAAGACAAAATAAGGACAAGCTTGGTTAGTCCTCATAATTATTCAGCTGAACTTTAATTCCTACAAGAACAAGACCAAGTGCCTCAAAAGATTACAAATGAAGAGTCATTCCACAAGTAACACCAATACAGTTGAAAATATCACTATTGTCAAACCCCCGGTGATGACACATTCAGTGTTTCAGAAATAAAAAAAGCATTACTTTGGAGAACTATATTACCCAGAACAAATTTCATCTGGCAGTAACATTAGTGACTCCAAATAGGCAATCAGGCCACACATGATTATAGATAGCATGGGAAAGAGGTTAATGAAACTCAACCTGTAATTTCTGAATTACTTTTGAGAGAAAAATAATGGTTTACAATATTTTCTTTTGGGGAAGGCAGGGCTTGGGAGAGGGTGCAGCATGTTTTGTTTTACGGACAAAAGGAGAAAAGCTTTAAAAAACAAAAACCTCCAAAACAACACTCTAAAAAGAAAAGAAACCCAAAACACCATCACCAATATACCTCTGATACCAAAGACAATAAATTACTACCTAATAGTATTTAACTCAAAAAACATATTTTAGATTAATAAATATATAAACAGATAGCAATTTTTTTCCTCTAAACAACAAAATACCAATCCACAAGCTGACCAAAAATCCTGAAAAAACATACTTATACCATTAACTGCTCGACAGAGTTAAAAATAGTTCAGAACAATTTACTCAAAACCATTTACTAAAGAAAATATGAAGCCTTATATTTAAACACTTCAGTATTTATTATATCCTCTGGGAGTGATTATAGAGAGCTGAACTACATACCAGCTTACAGCAAAATAACTAAATCTTTTTCCATTTCACACTTTGTGCTAATTTTCAGGAAATCTGCATGTGCACATTTATTTTGGAATCAGATACTTTTTCAAAATGTTGCCACTGGCGTTGAAGAGGTGGAAAGAGGCACTGCCAACACCAAGTTGTTACAAAGCGATGGAGGGCTAGCCAGCAAAGTACCACAGCTGGCTCCTGTTTGATGTCAGTGTCTTGAATACCCCCAAAACCAAGGGCTCCTCTAGTTCCTATTTATGGGCAGTATTTGGCCATGCTTGCTCAAATCATTCCATCCATTTGCTCATCACAAGTTGCAAGATGCCCCATGCATGTCCAATGCTGCCTCCATGCCAGCCAGTGATTTTGTCCATCCTTCTGTGGAGTTATGGGAGCACCTACTTGGGATCATTGCTGCTTTCTTCTCTTGTTGTTGTTATATGCATACCAATACAGGAGAATGCAAAGTCAATGACTTTTTAAATGAATGCAAGTGTGGACTAATGTCTCTTTCCTCAACATTAAAAAAAAAAACGTGTGATTTTCAGAGTTTCATAAATTCCAGTTCTGTATAGCTTTTGCTTTCTTGAAATCCAAACCTGTTTTAATGTCCTGACTTAAAGCTGGAGGCTGGTGGAACTACTACTGCTGCTTCACCTCTTCAATGATGGTGCTTTCCTCCTTGCCTCTCGGTACTCTCCTGCATATCTGACTGTCAGGTTCAGATATGGACCAGCTGTGGACCAAGCAAAATACTACAGCAGGAAGCTAGTGGTTACCAGCTGAAGCATTTGAAAAGATCAGTCTCCTCCTACAACAGAAAGAGCCATGCTGCCCTGCATGGTGGACCGAAGACGTGGGCATCCCTATCAAAACTGCACCAAACACACAAAAATGCTGCATTACATTCTTACATTAGCAAAAATTCTCTTCATTTTTAATAACTATTCAATTCTTATTGCTATATCACCCTAGTATCTCAAGGTCTGTGCTACGGCCCTCTAAGGAAGACCAAACACCAAGAAATTGATCACTGGTCATGTTAGTCAGCTCAACACAGATTAGGGCTGATTTTATTTATGTTTGCTCCAACATCCAGCAGCCAAGAAGAAACCAGTCTGTAACCAAAGTGAGAGTGGTTGCACCAGTAGCCTGCTGGATAAGCCTAGACTGCTGTTTCCTGGGGAGAGAGTGAGTGGGCTGCTGTAAGCCATCATCACAGAGCTGCCACTGACACGGCATGGATGGGTTCAAATGTCTCCTGCCATAGATGAGCACAGGAAATTAAGACTTGAAAGCCACTGCTGCCATGTGCACAGGTCTGAAAACACAGCTGGCATGATACCACTCAGAAAGTTGACTGAGGAGTGCTAGACAAAGCCCAACATCAGGAAACACGACTGTGGGACTGCACATCATAGGTGAAAAGGCAAGCGCGTCAGCAGCCTCCTCACTGAAACCTGCTTTTGAGGCAGCAGTAGTGCAAACAATGCAAGCAAGATAAGCACAGGCTGCCTGCCTATCTGGATTGGAGATCTCACACTTTCATGTGTTCAAGTATGGTTTCCTTTACCACAACAGATGTTTCATGATATTTCCTTTACACCTAAGTAGAGAAATGTTTTCCCCATCCCCTGCATGCAGCAGGTGCAGAACTCCCATGACAATACTGATCTCAGCACTCCAGCACAGGAGATGTCCCTGTCCTGCCTCCAACCTCTGCAGAAAGGCTATGCCCTGCAAAGAAAATTCACAATCTTCAAGTATTAGTACAGACACTGTGAACCCTGAAATTCAATTTTATATATACACAGAACAGTTCTACATGTTCAGCTTGGTGTTTGTCATTTCCCATTTTTGAGTTGCCAGCAAAAACCACTCTGAAAAATGTAGGACTTCATGTAATGAAGAAAAATTGATAATCATCCTGCTGCCAAAAAAAACCATCTTTATTGAGGTACTCAGAAATGGAACCCTATCATACCGTCTGAAGTGTATTATAACAGATTTTCACAGGCAGCAGTTGGAATTAAGTACATACCTTTCCATTTGGTATTTTTCACTTTTTCACTTTACAGCCTTAATCTAATTTCTTTGAAGACACTCAACTATTGTTCTGGTAGAAGTATAACAATTTATAGCAAAGCCTCAAAATTTTAAGTCAGTAGGGGTTAAACATGAGGCCTTAAAAAATTCTAGACCGTATCTCAGAAGCTATGTAAAATATTTTTCCCATTAGCACTTTTCACATCTAAAATTTCAAAAGCCACTGCAGACACTTACATCCACCATTCACAGACTTTTTATTGGGAATCCTTCTGAGATTCATATTACATGACTCAGCTGGGATAAATATTTGAGAGCAATTAATCACTAGGGATATCACATACACATCTTCAGTGAAATTTACTTAACTGGAGTCAAAAAAAGCATTTGAGCCTTTCCACAGAAATCCTCAGATGTACCTCATAAAGTAATTTTAGTACATATACCACCATCATTTACCACGTTATGTGGTAAGTCCATTCTTCGATTTTTTTGCAAGGGTTTCCTATAATTAATCAAAACATGGATTTTTGAGGAAGTCTTTTCAGGACTGTTAAAGCAGAAGGAAAGATTCCAGCCCAGGCATTAACCAGCAGAGTAACAAGAAGGCAAGCTGGATTGAAGGAGCAACCATGTCTCTAGGCACGCACACAGCCGTGCAGATGAACAGGAAATCCAAGACATCTTTGGGCCACTGCAATACTGATCATTAGAGAAGGTACTTTTTATGGTGATTTCCTACAGCACCAAAATAACAGAAACACTGATTTCATACAATGCTGGAGTAAAAATAAATGCCTTGTATTTAAAGGTCTACGGAATGTTACAGGAAATAATGTAATTATTTTCCTTTATCCACTGAAGTCATCTTAATCATCACAATCATCCCAAGTCTGCAAAATACCAGACACTCCTACTCCCTTCCTCCTCAGATCTGGTGGATAGATTTGGCCACCGGTGCCCTATGCATCAAAGCCAAACAGATCAAAGTACAGTTCAACAGAAGGCAAGCCAATTCCAGCCAGATCTTGTGCAACCTATGAACTGGAAGGCGGCTTAATCCATTGGGATCTCCTGTTTCACCAGTGTTGAGATGCAGGCTCTGATATTAGTTTGTATGGACATGGCAGTTGACCTTTGAGTTTTCTTTGTTTAACTGTAAAATGGGAATTCTGCCATCCTCAAAGCCCTTTTGAAAATTATGAGTGAGAACATCTTCAGCTATAGCTGTGGCCACATCACAATGGCCCTATCTATGCTGTGGCTCACTTTGAAGCATCAGCCTCCAAGGAAGGGATGTTGCTCTTCCATTTAAGGATGGCAGTCGTATTTTCATACGGAGGTGTCTCACTTCTTTGTGCATCAGCTCATTATTCTGCACCCACAAATTCAGTACTTCCAGTTTCCAAAATCAAGATCTGTCTCTACAAGACTTGCAGAGGAAGATCTCTGATCTTCAAGCAAACCTCAATCATCCTAAAGGAGATCTTGCAAGGTTACAGTACGAGACTGCTGTAATTATTAGAGATCTCACAGGGATGCTGACAACCATAAGTTGCATCTGTAGTACCCCTAGGATTTAATCCACAGCATTTTAATATCTGTTGATTTTTCACATTCATTTTAATTTTCTCCTAAAATGCCCTCTAGCAAAATAAGTGACACAACCCTCCCTTTCTGTGTTTATATTTCTTCCAGAAACAAACCAATCCCCCCACTGGCAACACTTAGGCAACAAATGAGAGTCTAACTTGACTTCAAAATGACTGCAGAAGACAGAACTTCACTAGTTCAATGGGACTGATGCCTGCCTCATGCTAATTTTGTTTCATTTCAGTCCATCCCTTTCCATTTCTACCATCTGTTCTTGTAACCAATTTACCTTTTCCATCCACAGCAAAATAGATTAATTAATGAAACACAAAGGAGGCAGCTAGATGAGCTTTGAAGGTCCCTTCCAACATGGACTAGTTTATGATATGAAAGCACAGTTCCCCCATTTTCTGATCTCAGGACCCCCCAGGCCACTGGCAGAAGCCCAGCTGGGAGTCACAGTGCCAGCCCAACACGGCATGGCTAGAGCTCTGCAGGAGTCCTGCTCTTATACCACACTCAGTACTGAATACTAATGAGGCTTGATAAAACACACAAGGGCAATCTCTAGTTAGGGGGAATTCTGTTTTCAGATTTCAGTATTGCAAAATATAGTCTCCAGAGTGTTCCTGGATATATCATCGCTCAGGTTGCTACTTCCACTTCTGCTAATTCCCTCTCCTTCCAAAACAACCTCTCCCTGTTTTTATAGTATTTCAGTGAAGAAGCAGCTCCACAAATCTGAAAAAAAGCAAACTTGTGATAGCTAGAGGTACTGAAATAAATGGAAAGCTGGAGGGGGATAGGGCTCAAAAAGGGTTTTTTAATAAAAAAGTAATTTTTAGAAAATGTACCACAATCCACACAAAGCAAGCTGTTTGCAGAGAGAAGACAAAAGGAATACAAGAGCATTTCCTATGCAATAGATAGGTAAGATGTTTATCTAAAACATTACTTCATTAGGAAACACTGGGGGACATCCTTCCACTGAAAGAAAAAAGTAGGGGAAAAAAACCCCAAACTTACCTACACACTTTTGACTTCTCTCTCTCTCCTATGTCTTCACTATTATAAACAGACTCCAAAAATGCCAGCCTCAGCATTTTTATCTCCTGAAGCAGCAGACTCTTGCCTATGAAGGCAGCACTTCAGTGTAAGGATGAGCTCTGAGGATGTGAATATGGGGGAGGGAAGCTTCAATATTACAACCCATCCATCAACCACTTCTATAAAGCTCTTTTGTTCCAAGTTCATACTTAGCAACCCAAGGTCAAAACTGATGTTGGAAAATGCAAATCGTAAGTCAACCCAGACTTTTCTCTATGTGTCTTCTTGACCTTAAACGCAGACAAGAAACAGGCAAAAAAGTTTCAGCTACACGATCTATTTATATAAAAATGTGTATAGGGGAATACTAACAAATTGAAAATTACTGGAGGTTAATCTACACTACTACTGATACAGATTAGAAAAACAAAATCACAACATGAGCATTTAGGATAAAAGGCCTTTACTTTTTTGACTTTCTTACACTTTGGACAAAGTCAATTTCACCTGGTAGGGGCTTTTCTGTCTGTTTTTTTCTTTATTGTCTATTGGCATTTGATTTTTTAATTTTGAGGTTTTTTGTTTTTTTTTTTTCTTTGAGAGAGACATACACAAGGTTTGACTGAAAGCACCACAGGGAAAACTAACCAGCTGAAAAAACCCCAACCTTTTCCTCTCTGGTACTAAACAAAGGAACACATCTCTATTAGCCTTTGTCTTGAAGAAGTCCTGGGTCAGATGTTGGCAGCCTTCACAAAGAAGAAAAATAGTAGGTACTATCAATAAAAAGCAAGGGCTTCATTGCAGCCAAGAAAACAGGATGTATTTCACAGGCTATAACTATGCTCCTTAGAAACACAATACGGGAGGAAAAAAAAAAAATCATTCATTACGTTCAAAAACTCAAGAGCAGACTTTTCAGAGAACCCCATTTTTGCAGAATTCCATGGCAGAAAGCAACAGAGGTGCCAAATACCTGAGCTTACAAGCTTATCCAGTGGATATTTCCCAGAGGTGCTGTAACAAAAATCAATTTACATGGACAATAGAAAGACAGTGCAAGACAAGAGAACTCTGACACAGAACTCTGACCTACTATTTAAAATCTCTTAACAGTAGATGATCTTGCAGTCTTTAGAACTGTCATCACAAAACTTCTTAGAAATTTATTCCAAGAGCTTGCATATCTTACATATCTTTCAGATGGAAAAAGTTCTGCCAACAGCTTTAAATACAGCTGTATTGAATGCCAGTTTGGCTTCCTCCATGTGAATTTGGACAATTTTAACAAGAGTTTATGAACTTGCATTGGAAATAAAAATGTATAATGATAGTTTGCCATCCATGCATGTAAGTTATAAGTTATGTAAAATACCAGGTAATTCTGCAGTCTAGCAAAAACATTTTAAAACAAAACTATCTCTCCAATAGCTTTGATTTGACCCTTAAAATCATAACTTTCTTCTAAAGCATCATCACACTTAGACAGTCCTGGCAATTAAGTCAGCCTAAAGGGTTGGTTACTTAGGGGAAGGATAAGAAAATATGTTTAATTAGCAGCAACTCAGACTACTGAGGAATTGCTTTATTTGATCAACTGCTGTTGTGGATGATCAAAAAGGTGTTTCCTGTAATTCTCATTGGAGTTCGCTTGCTTGCCCCAAGCAAGATGAAGAACAGAATTATATGGTATGTTTTCCATCCTCCTTAATAAAGCTCCCATCCACAAGCAAAAAATAGGGTACTGTAGTAATGTAACCTAGATCCTAGACAGTTTCCAAAAACCCAGCCAAGCATCTTTGTCAGAATTTCAAAGAGAAGCCGCTGCTGAAATTCTTAAGCATGCGGAAGGGTTGTTCAGGACTCCTCCTGCAAACAGTGAATGCTTTTCACCCCCTAAGAGATTATTGCCAACAGGATCTGTAAGGTGAGACACTGGAAACAGTTTCCACTTTCTCCACTGGAGACAGTTTCCATCTTTCTGAGGTCAAGGTTATTAACTTGGCCTTTCAAAAGAAACAATAGGTATTTTTATGGAGAATATTAAAGTTCTTCCCAAGAAGCACTGCAAAGTCAAGTCCTCAAGTAAATAATCATACGTAAAAATAAAAAATATTATTTTTAATTTTTAGAATGTGATTTTTGGCTCCCAGTTGTATAACTTGATTAACTAACACCTTCCCTTGCCCATCCTTTTTTAAATAAATGTGCTAAGACATAGTCACAGTTTAGAAATGGTATTTTCCAATTTAGTAGTCCTGCTAAAACCACACCACTGCTTGCTCCTCCCTCACTCCAACTGGAGGCACAGATGGAGATAAGAACAATTTACTGGAAACAGCAATGAGATAAGAAAACAAACAGCAGCAATATTAATAACAAAAGGTATAAGACAAAGAAACTATTTATATGGAAAGCCTATGACAATAAGCAAATACCAGACAGCTTCCTTGCCATCTTTTCTTAACTGGAGGAACCCCTTCTCCCTGAGAGAGAGAGAGAGAGAGAGTAAAAGGTAAAAGCAAGTCCCTTTCCCCCCTGCCTGCATCAATGGCCTGAGGTGGTACAGAATAACATCTGGCCACACGCCCTCCCATCTAAAAATTACCCTGTCCTGGCCAAAACCAGGACAGACATTTACCAAAGGCCACAGAGTACCCCAGCTCTCTTGATCAAGTTGTTCATCTTGGGTCCCATTAGTATCTCTCCTGGACAGCCTTCCAGTAAGGAGAGTATATTCGTGTTCATGGCTTTAATGCTTTGACAAGAGGCAATGAGAACAAACTGTAATGCATGAAACTCCATTTAAGCATATGGAAAAACAGTTTTACTATGAGGGTTGTGATTGCTCCATCCATGGAGATATTCAAAACCCAAATGCATACAGCCCTCAGCACCTGGCTCCTAGTAAGCCTATCCTGTATAGGGGGCTGGATTAGGTGGCCACACCCAGAAGGTAGTGACCAATAATTCAATGTCCAGATGGAGATCGATGACAAGCAGGGCCCTTCAGGGGTCCATACTGGGACCAGTTCTGTTTAATGCCATCAGTGATGTAGATGAAGGGATCAAGTGCACCCTCAGCAACTTTACAGATGACACCAAGATGAGTGGTGTGGTTGACACGCCTGAGGAGCGGGATGCCATCCAGAGCAATCTGGATAAACTCAACACACAGGCCCACAGGAACACTAGGTTTACCCATTTGGTTGCAATGCTCTCAAGACAGGACCTGTGGTGACTACTCAAGCAACCTCAAGAACTTTTTCTTGAAAAGTTTCATTCCATTCAAACTCACTGTCTCAGTTTCAACAACAGCCACTAAGGTAGGGAGAGAAAGGTAACGCAGCACATGGTACACAGCTGAGCACCCTATAAGTGGGGGCTCTGCCCTTGTGCTTACCATGACCATGCAGAACTTTCAGGCTGACAGTGAGAAAGACTCTGCTTACTTCAGTGTTCACATACAGAGTTCACACCCATGCTTGCTATTTTGTGCTATCTGCCTTCTGTCAGTCAGTAATTTTTCCAATTGGTTGTTTCTGTTAAAAGCTGAGATATTCTGGGGTTCTCCCTAATAAACTCAGTGTTCCACTAGAGATATACCCATGCTTTCATTTGCTCTGGGATTAACTTTATTCATATATTTATAAGCCACTAATAGTAATCTAAATTAGAAATACCATATGTTCATAGACATAAGTAGTGATAAAACCAGTGGAGCACAAACATACCAAGCTGACAGGAGTTCAAATGAAGACAAGTTTTTGTCTATCATGACCTAATTCATTTTTCTACCAGTTGCACTACACAATGCATTTAAATAATTTAAATATTTGATGTGTTAACTTGCAGCACATTATCTCTATATACAATGCTAAATTACCTTTACAAGCTGCAGCTATTTCCAGATTGCAGCAAGTTTCATAATTTGTCAGCAAGGTTACTAACAGTAAAAAAATGTTTTATAAAGAAAAAGCTACCGTATTTTATGTGTTGGGAAAAGGGGTGGGAGAGGAAAACATGCTCAGTTAGAGCAGCAGGGTCAAAACAACACGCCTCGAAGAGCACTCCCCTCCCATGTTACATACCACACTCTTCAGAGGGGACATCACAAATTACAGAATTCAAGCCAAACTCAGCAATGAGTGGGAGCAGGCAAGATAATAAGCACTGCAGATGGTTTTAGTCTTCATTACCATCCAGTAGACACAATGTCTCTGTAACAGATATGGACAAACAGAGGCTTTTGTAATATGACAAACTAAAAAGAACCAAGAGCTCTATGTTTTTGTGGTATTCTTCACCTCAGGCAAACACTTTGTGGATTTCTAATTACCTGCTCTTCCTCTAGACCTCAAAAAAGCCCATATCTGTTGTGAAACTTTGGGTTCTTCAAAACGGACCTTTTTAAGCTAACACTTAACTAAATTACCATCTTCTGGATTTGTTCATGTGTGTTACGACTAGACTCTCTCAGGGCAGAGAGCCTTCTAACTCACACTTAAATCTGCATTGTGGCTGTGCTGTGTAAGTGCTTCCTAATGCTTTAAGGAAATTTGATATCGCAAACAGGCCAACACTGCAGTTTAACCTTCCTTCAGGATAAGCAAGCACAGCCTCCCTCCTCTCCACACACATTTGGAGAAGGGCAGCCTTGTCCTACCATTGACCATCAGACAAGGCAGGGCAAGAGAACTGACTCACATCTGTCTCATTTTCTCCAACTTTCCTCTCTTTCCTGAAGGTAAAGATCATGATTACAGATTACAATTCTATGTATTTCATAGTTATTATATAATTATAACTGCAAGAGTAATTTCAAAACCAACTGCAATAATGTATTTACATTGAAACCATCCTTGTTATGATCATGGTTGGCAGCCCAGGACAAAGACAAACCCTGTGCAATGCCACCCGCGATTTCAGAAGCACAGAGGCAGAGCCACTTCAGCTCATGTTGCACAACTGGGGCTGAGCCCAGCTGCAGCCCAACAGGGTCAGGGCTCCCCCTCCACGGGACTGCTCCCTGCAGGGCTCAGGCTGCCCCGGCCTGCCCAACAGGACTGCACATGCTCCCCACTGCAAGGCCAACAGCCAGAGATACCAGCCAGGAAGGGTGTTGGCCCCACGGAGTTCAGTTGCCATACCAGTTTCCCATATCTGGGTTTCCAACAAGGTCGCAAATGCAACTGGCACAAAACCTTTCAGTTCTAACCCCATCAACACCCTTCTGTTTCCTACCACAGCCATTCCCTACGGCATGCATTCAGCCATGCAGAATGATTTTACAGTAAGTATATTTATACCTTAAAATACTTGATCTTCTATCACACATACATTATTAAAATAAAGCTAGCAGGAGGAACCACATAGTGACTACCTATCTTTATTTTAATAGAACAAGGAAATAGCTCAGTTTTAGAAAACTACATCTAAACTCACACACCAAGATGTATTTACAACCATTACTGTATTTTCATTCTTCCTTCCTCATAACAAATCTAGAACAAACTTATTTCTTTCTCATATTTAAAAATGTTAAAGTTCACACAAGAAGGCCTCCATGTTTCCAACATTACAAATCAAAATAGTATAAAGGAGGCTATAACCATATGCTTAATTGCATGATTGTTCATATACATATGAACATATATCTTCAATCTTATAGACTGAATTTTCAGAAATTCTTGGGTTCTTGGACTTCTGCAAAGAAATATTTTTCAGTGTCTAGGACATATATTGGAGGGAGGAAAAATAATTCAAAATTTGAGTAGAACGGATTTTATTTGCATCTTGTCCAGAATAATGGGTGATGGATTTTGCAGTGTTATCAATCAAGCTTTGCTTGTGCTATCTTTCTTCTAAGCTGAAAATCAGTTAATGAAAACAGTTAATGAAAAGTTTTGTAAGAGCTTGTTCCCATTTCCTGGTAGTTAGGCTCTTTTTTCTACTTCAAAATGTTTTAAGCGTCTCTAAGGACAATGCGGCTCACAACATTTTGATATTTTCTTTTTAACTTTTAATGATACTGCATTAGACAAGCATCACTTGGTTTCTCAGACGTTCCAAGCAGATTCAGTTACTACATGGACTAGATACTGAACAGGAAGGGAAAGCCAACACCACTTGCCTGGGAGCTCTTCCCTTCCATACAGCAGGAACAAAAGGTGCCACTAGAGATAACCCACAAAGCACTCATCTTGGGTCCTGCTGAGCTTCCTGTAAGCAAACTCCATCTGCTGCCAAAAGCTAAAACTTGCTAAAGTAGAAAACAAAAGACAGATACCCATTTGCAAGGAGAAAGACTGGGCTTGCTTTCCTACTCAAACCCAAGATTTTGAGAAATTTTACAAATGTAACAACCAGACACAAAGAATGTATATAAGCCAGTGAGTGGCAATATTCATCCCACTATTTAAAAGCTGATGAAAGCTCTTCTGTAGCCAGCATTTTGACACTTAAAAAAAAAAAAAAAAAAAGGGAGGACCAAGAATAAAGAAGAGCATTCAAGTGCAACACATTATCATTTTGAGCATACTGTAGAAGTGTCTTGTTTTCATTTTCCTATTGGTTGCTCAACCAGGGGAAAAAAAAAAATCCCACCATTGTCATTATTACTCAATATGCTTAAAATTGCTGTCATTTTTCCCATGATGATTAACATTTGTATTTAGTGCTAGTAGAAAAAACTAAGTGGCTTAGTTCTTCAGATAGCATTCATAGTTCCAATATACTTCAGGAGGCAGCTGTTCTAGTCTTAATCTCTGAAAAGTAGGAGCTAAGTTAATTTAAAAATTATAATCTTAGACCAAAATTTGGTTAGCTAGGCTACAGCCTGTTAGAGTAAAAGGAATGTCCAATCAACTAACTTAACAGATCTACTTGTTATCAAGACGTCAAATTTCAAATTAAAACAGAGCTGCTGCTCACATTAGGGAAATTAAACTTACTGAAACATTAAAATGTCCTCTAAGTTTGAAAGTTATAAGAACTCAGCCACACACATTAAAGTCAGTTCCTTTGATGATTTTTTTATTTCAAGTAATACCTTGATATTCTCACTTCCATCACTGTAACGGTGTAAATGGTTTTCCTCTTGCTTTATACTCCTGTAGCAGAGCAGTGGATATGTTTGGAAAGGAAGCAATAAAAAGGAAGAAAGGAGCATTCTCAGTTATTATGGTACTATCCACTCTGCCACAACTCCAGGCAGGAAGGCCTTACACTGGGGCTAACACCAGGGGGTTATGAGATAGAGGGGTGAGAGGGGCTGTCAGGAGAAAGCCAGAAGCTCCATCAAATTTCACCCTTCCCTGTCTCTGCCTCCCATCTCCTCACCTCCTCCCTCACTAATCCAACCGACTATCAGGCCTGCAGAGGGTGTTCTATTTGAGGAAGGTGAAGTGCTGAGTTTTAGCAAGCGACATGGGTGGTGAGGTGCAGAGCAGACACTGAAACTGTCACACCTCAGAACAGGGAGAGGCAGCTCAGAGCACACCGGGGTGAGTGAGGAGTCTAAAATACTAAAGAAAATGAGGAGGAGAAAATAAAAGAAAGGAAATAAAAAATTAATCAAGTCTTAATCTAAAAACTGTGTAGTCCAGTGGCTTCAACAGGGTAACTACCAACAAGAATGACAGCAAAGCAATTATTTGGTTCTGCCTTTCCCTGCAGGAGTAACTACTCTGCCTCCAGATGGCATAGTGCCCTAAGCTCAATCACATTCACTGGACCTTAAACATTTATATTTTAACTACTCCTAGCTCTTAAAGGGCAATGAAATCTCATCTGCACAATGCTGATTAAAGGACAAGAGGCCAAAAAATAAATAAATAAAAACAATCTAACTTAAACCACCACAATTTGCAATTGACAAAGAGAAAAAAAACATGACAGCCTGAAACCAGAAGCAGCCCTGCCCAACTAAATATGGTAGGATATAAGTACAAACAACTTGCAAAGTCCACCCACATTAATCCACGCTAAATCCACAGGTAGTAAAATACTTTTTTTTAGTCTCTTAAATGGCATGACATCCAGGCTTTCTGGAGACTGCCATCCAACCAGCAGGTTTCCTATCCAACCTACAGCCAAGAACAACATTTAATTAGCATGTTTAATTGACTTTGTTAACTGTTAGAGTGGACAGCTGTGATCTCGCCTGCTGATAGCTAGTTTAGGACTACAAAAGAAACTGAGGCTTTGCATAATTGCCAAGCTTTTGATGCATGTCTTTTAATTCTTTCTATTTCCCAATCCCCCCTTCTGTTTCTGCTGCACTAGTGCTCTGGATAACAGGAAGCAAAGAACATGCCATCATTTATTTTATCATTTATTTGAGCATGCAGGCGAAAAAAAAGGAAGATGAGGAAAGGGAAATTGTTGCTCCTTCACCCAGAAACACAGGAAAAGGCCAGGAATTACCAAAGTGAATCTGGCCTGGGCAACATTAAATGAAGTACCCCATGGCTGAGGGCAGCCAGCACCAAACACTTCAGTAGAAGATGCAGGAAACACTAAGCATGTGTGGGATAAGCTGCTCCCAACCTCCCTGGAAAGCCTGATCCTACTTTCTGTTGATTAGAGGCTGGTTTAAATTCCAGGACAGAGGGTTTGAGGAATTTCAGTGGTTTTCCACTGTGTTGTTTTATGTTTGTTAATAGGCTCTTCCAAAAAAATACTCTTCTGCAGGAGATTCATATTAGCTTAGAGAGAAGCCCGCAAGACCAAGATTACTAGCTTGCACTCAACCAAGATGAGACTGTGCCAACACTAATAGGAAGAGAAACTTCTGAGGACATTTTAGTGCATCCTAAAATATCTAGCAACATTCAAAATAGATCCTAATTGAAAACAACTAAAATACAAGTATGTTTAATTCATTAACTACCTCTCCTAAACACTGTTTTCCTGAATGATCAAGCCAATCATAAGTTCTACGGAAATAAACGTTCGTAGGTGGTGTATAATAGGTTCCGAGCAACGTACAAAGCAGCTCTACATTTCAGCCAAAGAGTGTCAACTGTTTTCAGAACAGCAAGCCAAACCATCATCAAACTGAATTCAGCTGGAGCTTTGCCACTCAGCAGGACAACGATTTGGCCCACCATCCCCATGGGAAATCTTTTTCTAACTCAGACTTTCTTCCTGCTTATTTCAAACAAAATCTCCTTTGGATCAGGTTGAATTTCCACAGATAATTAGTCTTGCACTGGCTAAATAAAACAAGAGTTATATTGCTTCTGAGCAGCAAACTGAATAATTACAGCAGGGTTAAAGAGAAAATTTCTTCTTTTCTTTCCCAGGAGGAACTTAGGAATTAACTGTTTAACATGGTTGAACTTCGCTGTCGAATCTTCATATTGCACAGCATCAGAGAGATGTAACACAGTGAAGTCACCTCAAGCACCTGTAATCATGGATGAACTGTAGCTCCCAAACAGTGCTAGAAGAGAGTTCTTCACCTAAAAGCCTGTCTTTTCTTACAAAAGCTTTCTCATGAGCACACTGTGGTTTTGGTGGTTAGTTTGGGGATTTTGGTTGTGGTGTGTTTTGTTTTCTTTTGTGAGGGTGTGTGTTGTTTGATTTTTTAAATCCCTAACTTTTTCTAAAGAAGTTTTCTTCTTGTTGCTGCAGGATGATGAATATTCTCTGTCCTTACACCAGAAACTATAGAAAGCCAGCCAGGCCCTTTATCTCCTGCCTACCGCTGATACTGTCTCAAATAATGCTCATTTTTGGTGGCTTGAGATGGAGGAGGGGTTTTCCTAGGAATAAGCTGAATAAAGTTTCCTGTTCAGCTAAAGCAGGAAATGTGCTCCAATACTGCCTTGCACACAAAGAGTGGAAAATACTTACTAAACAAAATAGCAGGAGATGAAGTGTAAACTGGATTGTCCTTCCATCATGCAGACAAATAGAAAGCAATACTCCCCACACCCCCAGCTCTCTTGCATTAATGCGCTTAAACTTGGAGGGAAACAGAAACAAAAGAACAAAAAAAAACATACATATGTATAGACATTGTGCATCAAAATCAAATTATTATGCTGTGCCTTTAAAATCAAACACTGAAGGATTTTAAGCAACACTAATTAGGAGGTAGCATTTCCTCCCTCCCACAGAATCGGTTTCTTCTTATTAACAGGAGGTGCAACTGGCCAAACCCCATCCTGCTAGTGGAGACACTGAACCAGAAGTTGTCATTAGGTTAACCTCCCAGCATCTCTCAAATCATCTCTCCAAAAAGACTTCAAAATAAATAGCAGAGAAGATGGGGACAGCCTTCCAGTCTACCATTGCAATTTACAGAAAAGAACAGCAGTAAAATTTTTTGCATAAATAACAGCAGATGGCAGAAGACAAATATTAATGGAAAAAATGTCCTTCCTCATGCCCTACAAAAACAATGACTGTTTAAGGCCCCACAGCATTTCCCAAGAGCTGGCCTTGTAATTCATGCAAGATTTCTCTGCAGCCATCATATGCCTTTTGACAAGCTCTGATCACTTTAAAGAGGTATTTGTCCTCACCCACCCTGACGTTTAAGAACCAAAAGTGATGAAAAACATCACCTGATGCTAGGTCACAGTTACAGATGCACACTGCTAGAAAATTAAAGCTGTTAGGCAAGGCCCATGGTGTAAAACACATTATGGCAGCTGGATGCTGGAAACATATGACAAAACATCATGCAAAACAGCAACACACATAAGTTTAATGAAAACCTGATGAAAGACTGTTAAAAAACATACTGAATCTAATTAATTCTCTAGACATGGCTAGTGCAGCTGAACTAAGGTCACAAGTTCTGCATACTACACTTGAATTTTATAAACCACCTTGAGCCATTAGTGCCTCCCACCACCATGAGCTATAAACCAGTCATCAGCCCATAGGGCCATGTCTCATATTTTGATGTCCCTTCTTGTGGCATAACACCCTGCTCATTATGCAAAGCTCAAATACATGTCAGGAAACTATTTTACTAATTAGCCTTAAAAATAGCCTTGTATTGAAATCAAGTCAAGCACAAGTTTCTCAGTTGAGGGGATATAATGAGAAACTTCTCTACAACTCTAAACAAAAAGTTAGAGAGCTAAACCAAACCAGAGAAAGCAGAGTAATTCCAGTGAACCCCTAAAAACTCAACCATCACCAAGCCTGCACAGATGCATACAGATACATGAGAGCTACCTCCAAAGTCCTGAAGCAGACATGAAATTAAACTCTCCAAGTATGTGTGGCATACCAGGACAAAACCCTGGGAAAGGAGGCCTACCAGCTGAAGGGCATGGCAGAATTCCAGAGACAGGGAAATTTATCCCTAGTAAGGGTTGCAAAGACACAGCATCTATTGCACTATAGCACATCCTTAAGCAGTTTGCCACATCAGAAAGTTCTCTCCCATGTGGAGCAGTGAATGGATGTCCTTGAACTAATGCATTCACTACAGAATACTGGAGAGTATGTAACAGAAGAGAAACATCAGAGATCATCTGAGACACATTTACCTATTCATACTCTAATATCTAGATCTAGGAGCATATGGGTCCTACACACACACAAGGACACACTGTACAGACAGACCAGCAAGCACAGTCAATGACTGCAGAGAGTGACAATTGAAGACAAAGAGCTTTGCTCTGCCTGCTTTCCCTCCCTCACATCCCTGTGCATGCTCAGCAGGGAACAAACACTGATGGACCCTGTTATCTGAAGGGTACTGCATGTGAACCCTACTTTGAAACAAAATTATGATAGTGCAAAAAAAAGAAATGAAACCACCACAATTTCAAAGTATGTACTTTCCCAAGTACCACAGACACATATAGCATATCTTCTACCAGCTGCCAGTCTGCAGCTACTTCCCAAAAGGTGGTTGTAACCCAGATTTGAAGTTTTCTAGTCTGCTCCTCCCCGTACAACATCATGCTGGGATCTCAAAAGTTGTTCTAGGATCTTCAGTTGCAAGAGGAAATTATTGTCTGGGCCCCACAAAGAGAACAAAAGCCATCTATTCAGGTAGAAATTACCAGTGATTTGAAAAGCAGGTGTACAGCGTCCTATCCCCTCATCATGAATGCAAGAGCAAATTACTTAAGTCATCTGACAAAATGTCATGCTGCACCTGTGTGTGTACTTGTGCACCACAAAAGGTGCAGTAGTTTACAGTATCTGCCACACAAGAAAAGGTTTATGATTAGTAAAAATCTAGTAAATGGGAAAGCAATTATACGATCTTTGTTGTTCTTACAGTCCTGCACCAGCCAACAGCTTTCTCCATGAGGCTTCAAGAATTGGAAGGAAAAATTCCCCTTGCTGTTGTTCCCAAACAAAGACAGCATTATTAAACCATTCTCTTTGTTTTCTGCATGCTTCCCTTTAATGTCAGGAACAGGGTTAAATTTGCAGACAAGCCTTCACAGCTTGTATTACAGAGATGCTCATAACTAACTGCAACTGAGCATCCTACCTGATATCCTTGACCAGAGTGCAGTATCTAGAAAGCCTATAAGAATTCTCACGGCTTTATGTGCAACTTCATGTCAATATGCTCAGCCTACACATCAAATCCTAGTGACTGAATAGGTAAATAAAATAACCTTCCTTTACAAGCAAACAAAAATAAACATCAACCCACCCCCTCCCCAAAAAAAAACCTAACCAAAAAAATCCAAACAACAAAACAAAAAAAATAAAACTAAATAATTGTTAATTCTCTTAGATTTAAATGAATGAGATCTTTGAGAAGTGAATATAGCAGCAACAGCAATGAGATTTCAAGTAGCAAAACTGAAAGAACAGCAGAGATGCCACTTAGCAAAGAATTTAAAACCAAACAGAGAAAGCCAAACATAAGAATTGCATCCAGTTTTGGCCATCACAATGACAAGAGCAAAGACCATCAAATTAAAAGCAGTAACAGGCTTAGCCTGAAGAACTGAGTTATAAAAACAACAACAACAAAAATTCATAAATATATAATCTGCGCAAAAGGATGACTAAGAAAGAATACAGTCACTAAGAGTCTGACACGTAGTATTTCAGGGTTTTCACAGTGCAGCAGTAGCCTTATTTCACTCTTGCTTTATATACATTTCATCAGTTTATGGCAATCATTAGCATCCTATTTAAGCTGAGATAAATAAATACTGCTTCCTATCAGGCAATCAGCTTAATGTACCACTACACTGCAAGTATCCCCAGTAATAAGACACTCACATTTCACATGTGACAGCACCATGCCACACTAACTTAACATAACTATATTGGCAGAAAAGGTTATACTTGTCTTGGTGAGGAAGAAATAGTCTTTCATTTTATCATTCAGTTATGAAGCACTTAAAAAAGTACAGCTGGTTAGCACAAAACTTTAGCCTCATGCTTAAAAACCACAAGATTTGGTATGGATGATGAAAGTGTCCTCCTTCAGAGAAATCACATACTCAAGTATACCATAAGGAATAATTCCGCAATGAAACAGGTAAGGGTACATACAGGGCTCATACCCTTTCAATCTTATTTCTGAAAGGCCTTCCTTATCCATTTTGCTCATAAGTGTGCCATATGGAAAGTAACTGTCGGTGGTCTCTGAGCAACAACCCCATTTAGGCTGGGCTTACACCTTACACAGCTGCCACAAAAGTTGCAATACAATTCTTTGGGTTCCTGAATGTTTCCAGCACATTGAGAAAGCTAAGCTGATGTTGCAAGCCACATCCCACATTGTCTGTGGGGAGCTTGATCACACATAAACAAAACTTCATGTACCAGATGCAATTTTTACTGGGTCCTTTCACCAAAGCTGGACCAAGCTCAGGGAAAAAAAACCAACCACCTTTTCCTATAGCTCTGCTGTACAATTAGTCACTTCTAAGGGCCACTTTACAGGCTCTGAAAGAAACAGCCTCCCCAAGCTACCACTGCTTAGCAATCTGAGGCTGAATCTGCATCTTGCTGCCTGGGCTCCGTATAAAGTTGAAATTTCAAGTTTGAGATTAGCTCTGCACAAAGAACAGAAGCTTAAGACAACCGAGAGACACAAAACCAGTTGCAAAACACATCCAGGTTTCTACTGAAGTCTTCCCATGAACATAGGAAAGAATTAATCAGGCATGTGGGCTGTACTGTCAGAAGCTCGACCGATCCTAAGTCTAGCGCAAACCCAGCATAAACATATAAACAAACTCCCCCGGGATCACGGCGCTCTCAGCTCCCGGTGCTGGCGGCCCCCGGCCAGCCCGCTGCCCGCCCCGCGGACACGTTCTCCCCGGTGAGCGAGGGCTCCGCCGCACAGAAGCACCGGGGAAACGGCCGCAGCCAGCAGTCCCGCACGCTGACACCGCCCCTCCCGCGCGGGCCGGCGACAGCCAGCGCCGGAGCCACCGGGACGGAGCCCGAGGCCGGGGCGTCCCGGAGGGGGATGAGCAGCGCCGCGCTACAGCCCGTGGGCACCGGCGGGGCCCGGGAGTAATCGCGGCGGGACCGGGGGCGGCCGCCGCCCCTGAGCACGGGAAAAGAGAGACGGAGATGCTTAAGTTTCCCTCTTTCCTTTCTGTTTTTGAATAAATCACAAAGTAGAGCCCAGCCTGCCGCGCCAACAGCCTCGCCACCGGGCGGCCGCCCTTCTGCCGGTCGTCCCGCTCCCCGAGCCGCCCCGCCACCGTCCCGGACGAGCTCGCAGCGCTGGGGAAGGGTGGTACTCACGGATCTTGACTTTGCGGTGGTCGAGGCGGGCGAGGAGCTCCTCCAGGGCGCCGAGGCGGCGCTGGAGCCGGGCGTTGCGGTGGCACAGGGAGGCCGCCTCGCTGAGGATCTCGCCGAAGATGTCGCCGGCGCAGCGGGAGGGATCGGAGGGCTG